>JAZHYW010028228.1:0-58292 GCA_037355805.1 Ixodes ricinus | reverse complement strand
GAGATTTTAACATAGATACATTAGCCTCATTCAAACCAGTAGTAATTGATTACCTTACACTTTTTTATTCTCATGGTATTGAATGCAGCATTCAGGCTCCAACAAGGGAAGAGTTTTTAAATGGATCACTAGTTGCATCGTGCCTTGATCACATAAACGTGCGTGGTCCAAGTTTTAATATTCAATCCTGCGTAATCATTCAAAAACTGGCAGACCATTATTTTACAGCATGTCAGTGGACACCCTTGTTGTCCCGTCATGTTACGCAAAAGTTTCCAGGCGAAGATAAAACGACTGACGCTTGGATCATAGATCACCGGAAACTTGACCTGTCTATAAAATCTTTCCCTTGGTCATCGTTACTTGACTCAAACGACGCTTGTCAAGTGTACAAAAAATTTTGCGAACAAATCCAGTTTTTCAAAAATGAGGCGAAGCGTCCAATTTGTTTTAGGAAAAGAAAAAGGAAAGCCACTGGATAACCCCAGATATTATTAAAGCAATCGAATACAAAGACCTGTTGTGGAGACGATCCAAGCGTGCCCCGAACAATAGCGCGCTCCACCTCGAATTTAAGATAGAAAGAAATAAAGTGTGTGCGCTGATACGCGCTTCAAAACGGCGCTATTTTAGAGCACAGTTTGACAAAGCCGCAAACAACCCCAAACAGACGTGGTCCATCGTCAACCAACTGCGTGGAAAAACCACACATCCAGAGTCTCCCTTGCAGTACTTTAAAGACGATCCCCAGCTAGTTGCAAATTCATTCAACAATTATTTTGCGAGCACATCACGAGTAACATCTGAGGCTTCTCTCGGCGTTTGCAGCCTAAATAATTCAATTTGTGAATCAGCATTTTTACCAACCATCACTGATGTTGACCTTCATTCTCTGGTCTTTAGCTTCAAAGAAACGAAACCAAACGGAATTGATGGCATATCGATCAGAATTCTACGACACAATTTTGCGGCTTTAACTACTGTTCTGTTATTCATGCTAAACGGTTTCATAACGACCGGTGTAATTCCAAGAACCTTAAAAACAGCACTTGTTAAACCTTTTTTCAAAAAGGGTCAAAAAGACAAATATGAAAACTATCGACCGATCTCCATTTTGCCTGTCATAGGTCAGCTTCTGGAAAAGCACTTGCTAATAACTATGTCAGGATTCCTCAACAAGTTCTCAGTAATTTCACCGAGACAATTTGGTTTTGTACAAGGTCTTGGAACTGTTTCACTGTTAGAAGAATTTTCCGACCTCCTCCATTCTGCTTTTGACAATAATCTATACAGTTGCGCTCTATTTTTAGATATTTCTAAAGCTTTTGACTCGGTCGACCACAGTATATTGCTTCAGAAATTGCACAAGCTGGGATTTCGTGGCAACTTTCACACACTTCTTACAAATTATCTCTCTAATCGTTCCCAGGTTGTTGCTCTGGGAGGTCTAAACATGAGCACACAGGTGTCTCTGACATGTGGCGTTCCACAAGGTTCCATAATCTCCCCCTTATTGTTTAATATTTATGTGAATGATCTTGAAGAAAACATCTTAAATTGTCATATCTTTCAATATGCAGATGATACAGTTTTAGTCGCGTGTCACACCAACTACACATCAGCCGTACAAATACTACAACAAGCTGTTTTCACTGCTATGAACTGGTTTCGTGACAACCGTATCAAAGTTAACGCCTCAAAAACTAGTTTAGTATGCTTTAGAAATCCCTTAAAACAAACTGTGACAAACATTCCTCTGTTCATTCATACCTCTGATTGTGCTTCTTGTTCCTGTACGGCGGTTTCTTATGTCAATTCAGTTAAATACCTGGGAATTTATTTTGACAGCGACCTTGCTTGGAACACCCACCTGTCCTATATTTGTAGCAAACTTAGAAGTACTGCCTGGCTTTTGTACACCATTAGACATCTTGCTCCGATCGGTGTGCGCAGAGCTATTGCCAGCAGTCTTGCATACGGCGTTTTAAGATATGGAATTACTATTCTTTCCAATTGCTCCATAAGATGGCAAGTACGCATCAATAATATTCTGCGGAACTTACTGAAGAGCGTGGCATATAACTGCGATTTGACAGAATGCGGAAGTATCTTTGAGTATCTTGGTTTACCTTCCTTCCAAAAGTTGTTCGTGAATTCAGTAATTTTGCGCCACTTTTGGATGGATGATTTCAAAAAAACATTCGTGTCCTCCCGAGTTCTAAGAGATAGTCCTCGCTATGTTGTACCTCGTTCTTATACTCGCTACGGGCAAGCTACTCGTGATATTTATGTCCCGAAAATATTTAATTCGCTTCCTGATGACATTTTTACGCTTACCTCGAAAAGGCAACTAAAAAAATTCCTAATTGATTGGAGTATACCTTAAGTACTCGTTAATGTTTCCTTGCCTTTTTTCTTGACAACCTTGTCAGAACCTTTTTATTTTACCTGTAGATATCTCTTAAGTGTTTCTAGCGGTCGACTGTGATTGACTATCTCTGTCAGTGGCATGTACAAATCTATATGTATGCTTTGTGTGTATCTCTACATGTACCTGTACATATGTCTATAATGTTTCTACCGGTCCACTGTGATTCACTATCTCTATCCGTGCCATGTACAAAGTGACTGACTGCCCGCCGCCTCCCCTCCCCCACCACGGACAACTATGATTGTTTATCGGTGTTAGTTTGTTAACCAAATGTACATAATCACTTACTACCTCTTCCGGGCCACGTCCCACAAGCCTTCTTTGGCTTTGACGGGCCCGAAAATATCGAAAAAAACATGAAAGCGTAATAAGTGTTGTTGTTGTTGTTGTTGTTGTTACTGTTTTTTTGTGTTGTTGTTGTTATTATTATTATTATTATTATTATTATTATTATTATTATTATTATTATTATTATTATTACGATTATGATTCGAGTCAAGAATCGATCGGATTCTCAAAGGCGTATGCTCAAAAGCGTTGCCTATCGCACGCAATACTCTACAGACGCACCGATAATCTTTTGAGTCTCTTCAGTTGCCATGCCTTTTACTCTCTCTTGTTCAGGCAGTTATCAGGCGGCACTTTTGGGAAAGCGAGTTCAAAATTCCATCCAATCCATGTCGTGAACTCCGATGCTTCGTTCCTTATCAAATTCCTTCGGTACGGACTCGAATGGTGAAGTCTGCGCCAACATTATGTACCTAGCCTTTTTAATGACTTCTCGCACTCGCTCAGTTCCATCACCTCTAACAAGCAATTGAAAAGGAAGCTGCAAAATGTATTTTCTGACATTACTAGACAGTAACCTGGGCAAATGATTTTTTTTTTTTTTTTAGGTATGTGATTGTGTCTTTGAGCGAATGCTCCTGCATTCTCCACCGCATCTCTCTGCTTATGCTACCCCTCTACCTTTTCGGTGTCCTCCCTGCAGCATCAAGTGTTCAATCATGCTTAAATTTGTCTTTTTTTTTTTTTTACATTTATGATCATACCGAATTCAGTCGCCCAAGGTGCCGCATGGGTGCGCGTCTGCGTTTGCTTTGTTTCCTTTTCTCTTCCACCTCATTCTACGACATATCGTGCCACGTGACCTCGCACTACTCTCCAAGGCCCTCCGAGGTTCTACCAACTGTGTGATTGTTGGCGTGTGCTCGTCGTTGTCGTGCCTGTGCGACTCGAAGGATCTACAATGTTGATCCAACTGAGTGTGTGTTGTGTTCTCGTCCTCATCGTGCCTGTGTGACTCCAGGGCCCTATGAGGCTTAGCCTATTTCTGTGTGTTGGTTGGAGTGTCGTCGTCGCCGTGCCTGTGATACTTTTGTCAATTAAACTGCTGGGTCTGATCCTACAAGCCCCTGATGGCTTTGCATCGGACCCGAAATTGATCTTGGTACTGGGCAATTTGCGAACCCCTACAGATAAGATTTATTATTATTATTATTATTGTTGCCCTGTTGAAAAGTGTTTTGAAAAGTGTGGCAGTACGCCGCTACAGACAGCACGAACATTTCAGAGCGACCTTGAGATGCCGAATTTTCCTCTCTACCTCCGACAAACGAGTGATCCTTCGTTGTTCCTGGACGAGATCGGTTTAAGCATTTTGCACTGACCCGTCTCGCACGCTAAGGAAAAACAACCCGTTTTAAAACGGCCTCGTTGCTTCACGAGGTATGGGATGAGAACCTGTGATTACTATGTTCCGGATATTTTCAATGATCTTCCTGAAGGTGTTTTCTCTTTGACTCCAGAACTAAGGTTAAAAAATGGCTCCAGAATTCTTTAATGGTCAATTCAGTGTAGGTGAGTCAGTGGTGTAAGAGACCAGAGTGTTAGATGCGTAGGTTAGGTGTGTGTGTGTGTGTTTTTTGCTCTTCTTTCTTTTCTGTCTTTTTTTCTTGTCTTTTTGTTTTGTTTTTTTCTTTTCTTTTGCGCTATTGATACCATGCTGTTGGTGAGTTTGAAGGGTTCAGTCACACAGCCATTTAGGCTTTGACTTGACCCGATTTTTTACTGTAATATGGTTGCAAATAAAGATTATTATTATTATTATTATTATTAATATGATTGTTAATATTATTATTATTAATAATATTATTATTATTATTATTATTATTATTATTATTATTATTATTAATTAGTCATCATCATCGTCCCCGAAAGCGGTTGTTCCTTTTCGACAGCTCTGCTGATTTGAACCTGTACTCGCTTCCTTTTGAAACATAAGGCGCCAGCGAGCTGTCTGTGACTCAGGAAGTCCCCGGCATCACCGCAAGCACAAGCCTTGGCCAGAATCAGGTCATCTACCTCTTCACTAGCCACCTCACACTAAGTAGGCCTAAGCAGCTTCGCGGCTTCACCAGACGTCCCTTCTGGAACGCTCGTCGTGCGCGAGCTCGCCTGGAACGACGATCTGCACGGTGAGCGAACAGCTCGCGCCGGCCTGCTCAACGCCTCAGTCCAACTCAAGTCGACACGGAAGCGCTGTATTGCATACCGTCTCCTACGCTTCTACAATGTCTCCTCCACTCCAGTGCGCGCAATGTAACGAGAAGATTATGAACGACGGTCGGCACATGTCCTGCGCCGACTGTGGAGCATTATACCATCTGGGGAAGCTTTGTTCCGGTATTGCAGACAGTACATTCAAGACAATGGGCGCTGGAAAACGAAAGGCCTGGCGTTGCCGTGTGTGCAGACAACAGCAGAGCGGAGATGAGTCTCGTAGTGAGGCAGATTCGTCGCAATGCGCGTCTCCTGCCACTACGGAACATTTCCGATCTCTTGAAGCTAGGCTGGAGTGCCTTACTCTACTCAAGGCCAACGTTGACACCCTCCTCGAGTTGCCAACCCAAATGAACCAACTGCTAACGCTGAAGCCGGTAGTCGAGAGCCTGAAATCTGCAGTGACGGAGGTTCAGGAGTCCATTGCCTTTCTCTCGGCTAAGTACGACTCGGTGCTGTCGACAGCCACCAGCAACGCAGCAGCTATAAATGAACTGCGCAGCGAAACAACATCACTGAAAACAGTGGTAACGGAGCAATCTCAGATCATCGAGCATCTGCAAGAAGAGCTCAATGACAGTGAACAGTACAGTCGTCTCTCAAACATCGAGATACATGGACTTCCTCAATCCCCAACTGAAAATTTAGTCTCCGTTGTCAGTGAGTTGGCGTGTAAGCTAGGCCTTGGTGACTTTCAGCCAAATGACATAGTGGCAGTGCATCGCCTGCCTTCTCGACGCGATGGCCCTCCAGTTGTCCTGGTTAGATTGGCATCCGTGTCACTAAGAGAGCAGTGGCTTGCCACACGAGGTAAGCTGCGTACCCTGGCGGCAGACAGTTCGTTGCCAAAACTGTACCTGAACGAGAATCTAACGCGAAGGAACAGGGAACTCTTTTGGATGGTGCGTGAGAGGGCGAGGGCCAAGCAATATAAGTTCACTTGGGTGAAAACTGGGAAGCTATTTGCGAAGAAGTCAGAAAGCTCGCCTGTAGTGCGCATCTATCGGATAGCCGACTTGGAAAAGATCGTCTAATACTTTTTGCTTCTTAATGGCTTGAAAATAAGACGTGATAACCACCACATTCGAAAAATGGAAGTACAATTTCATCGATGTTCAGAGTTTTCTTCTTTTCAACGTCTCTTGAGCCCAGCCAACGATACTGCTCTTGGCTTATTGCATGTAAATATTAGGAGTATTCGTAAATATTGGGACCAGTTTCTAATAACTGTAAACAGTGTGATGTCAATAATTGATGTTTTTGTGCTAACAGAGATCAATGTTAAAGAAGAGTTTTGTAGTGCATTTCGAGATACCGGGGTATAAATCATTTTTTCTTACACGACCAATTGGTCGAGGAGGAGGAATTGCGATATTCGTTAAAGACTCATGGTGTACTGAAAACCTTGATGTAGATTTTTTCATTGCGAGTCTTTGTTATTAAGGTTATGGAATTCTGAGTGGTCGTTGTTCTTACTGGCGCTTTACAGACCTCCGTCATCTAATGCTTTAAACTTTTTGGAAGAACTCAGAGATACACTTGGTAAATTTCAGTCCGTCGACATCTGTATGATAGGTGATTTTAATATTGACACCCTTCAACCCATTAACTTCCTTGTTTGTGACTATCTGAATTTATTAGCGGAGTTTGGTCTAGAGGAACTGATTCTATCTCCGACTCGAGAGGAACTTCTGGGAGATCATCTAGTTGCTTCATGTCTTGACCATATTAGCGTACGCGCTACAAATGTCGTTGCGCAATCAGCTGTTATAGAACAAAAACTAGCGGACCATTACTTTGTTGCGTGTCAACTTACATCAAAACTTAGCGTTAAAACAAAAACAGAAACAACAAAAAGAGTTGAAATCATTGATAAAGTAAGGTTTGATAAGTTAGTTAAGGCCTATAATTGGGATAGTTTGTTGTCCATTCAAGACTTCGTTGAAATTTACAGTACGTTTAGAAATCAATTCGGCTCTTTCAGGGAGCAATCCAAAAGGATTATCACTGTGAGGCGGCGTCAAAATGCACAAGTGTGGTTAACGGGGGATATCTTGTCATGCATTAAGTATAAAGATGCTCTATGGGCTAAATGCCGACGTTCTCCTAGAAATGTTCAGTTAAAGATAGAATTCCGCGCTACGCGAAATCGTGTAAATGCGCTTATCCGGTGCGCTAAAAGAAAATACTTCCGAGACAGATTTTTTAAGGTAAGGTCAAATATTCCTGAAACTTGGCGTTTAATAAATCAGTTGCGTGGCACTGGTGTTAAGAGATCCATTGATGATTCACTTGAGAAAGTATTTGATCTTAATACGACAGTGGCTGAGGATTTCAACAAGTTTTTCGCTAAATTTTCTGGAGTAGCGCCTAACGATGCTACGTTCTCTACAGAATATCTAGAGTCCAATGTTTCCTCGGCTTTCCTTCCTCAAATGACCGAGCTTGATCTACGAACTTGGCTTTTCAGTTTTAAAACAAACAAGGCGCCTGGCATAGATGGCATCAGTGCAGAAGACCTGCAACGCAATTATAATTCTATAAAGCACGTGCTTCTTTATATGCTAAATGGTTTTATTTCTTCCGGGATTATCCCAGATGATTTAAAAACTGCACTTGTAAAGCCTTTATTTAAGGGAGGAGAGCGCAAAAAGCTTGACAATTACCGCCCAATTTCTATTCTACCCTGTATAGTCCAGATCTTAGAAAAACATATCCTTCAAACTATGACGGGGTTTCTTGATCGCTTTGACATTCTATCGCCAACTCAATATGGGTTTGTCAGTGGACGTGGGACCCAGCCACTGCTAGAAGATTTTGCTGATGAATTGAATCGTACCTTTGAGAAGCATCAGGTTGCTTGCGCACTTTTTATTGATGTGGCAAAGGCATTCGATACCGTGAGTCATAATATTTTACTAACAAAATTGCAAAACATTGGATTCCGCGGCCCATTCCTTTCACTACTTCAGAACTTTTTGTCGGGAAGGACACAACTAGTTTCCATAGGTAATAGCCGAGGCTCCAAAGTTAGCTTAAAAGCTGGGGTTCCTCAGGGATCCGTTTTGTCACCTCTCCTTTTTAACATCTTTGTAAACGATATGTCCAGAGCAGTTTCCTCATGTAAATTATTTCAATACGCCGATGACACGGTATTGCTATCACAACACCTTGATTATGTTACAGGAATCTCTTTACTCCAAGACGACACTTGTCACCTACATGACTGGTTTAGAGCTAATTGTCTCACGATCAATATACGTAAAACTAAGCTTGTTTGCTTTCATAACCCACTTAAACTTATAACTATCGATCATCCACTTTACATGCATACATCTGGATGTACACCCTGCAACTGTTGTGCTGTGTCTTATGTGGATCAAGTTAACTATCTAGGAATACAATTTGAGAGTGACTTGTCGTGGAAAGCCCATTTGTCACAACTTTGTAGAAAGCTGAGAAAAGTATCCTGTTTGCTGTATAATACCAAATCTCTAATACCCATTTCAACCAAAAAGACATTAACTCACGCTTTAGCATACAGTGTATTACGCTACGGGATAACTATTTTTGGTCACAGCCCAGGACTATGGGGCAAAAAAATTGACTCAGTTTTAAAAGGAATATTTAAAAGCATAATGTACGGTGCAGTGTCACAAACTGAAGAAGAAATGCTAACATGCTTGGGTTTGCCTTTTTTTATCCTTTACTTGTACACACGGTTGTTCTAAAATACTTCTGGAGCGATACTTTTAAGATACCTCGTGTCCTATGTAGACCTCTTCGGCGTGTTGAGCGGTTTGAAGTGCCTTTCGTAGAAACAAAGTACGGAAAAAGAGTGCGAAATTTTTACGTTCCATTTATTTTCAACAATTTACCAGATGATATATATGCTGTGGACTCTTTAAAAAAATTGAAAGAATCACTTCAAGGTATTAGGGAGAAGTTGTGACTGTATATTTCTTTGTGCATATGTTGGAATCACCATCATCACCTACATTGTTCTGCATCTGTAGTTGAGTATGAGTTTTGAACTTCTTGTTTGTGGGGACTCTTTTAAGCATGAACTGTAGGGTGCTGTCCCACAAGCCGCTTCTGGCTTTGACAGGCCCGTGTATCTGCCTTGTTAAATGCGTGTTCAAATAAAATTATTATTATTATTATTATTATTATTATTATTAATATATTATAGCGAAGAAGAAGAAGTCACAGTGTTCGGACATTTACTTCCTTCGTGCTGAGATTTTATCTCACTTTTAACGCTTAAATTAAGTGGTGGTCTTCGCCGAGTTCGTTCCATCCGCTCAAGGTAAAGAGGTCATCTCGCCTGATCGCTCGATCATCTATTTCGGCATCAGAGTTCATCTCTGCGAGCCTTGATTTCCCGAGCGACGAAGACTCGTGACCACCCCATACTGGCACTCCATACTTCTCTGACGACCCTCCCTTTCCACGGTTTACGTCCGCCACCACTGCTCCGGTTTTTGATGCTGCGTCTTCTGACCAACACAGTAAGCCCGGCAGCCGCCTTCCTCAACAAGCCCTTTACCCAGGTCTTCTGACCAACGCAGTGAGCCCAACATCTGCCCACCGCAACAAACTCTTTCGCCCAGATTACATGGGACACTCCGGCCTCGATGGGTCTTGGCGGCTGGTCGCGTGTTCAGCTTTAACTGTGTTTCACTTTTGCGGGTGAGCCTGGAACTGTTTATTTTTCTCGCAATCTGTTTGGTTCTAATTTATCATTTATACCCTCAACTTCTTCTTCGTCGTGAACTGCGTACCATGCCTACACCGGAGCCCTGTGCTGTCTGTTCTGGCTCTCTGCCAACTGACGGTCGTTTTATGAAATGTGTTGACTGTTCGAAAGCGTACCACTTGGGAAAGAAGTGCTCGGGTGTGTCTGATGGTACATTCAAAGGAATGAGCGCTTCTAAACTTGAGAAATGGCGCTGTCTCGCCTGTCGTGGAGGGCTGCCCAGATCCGACACTGAAGTCGAGCTTTCACCCTCTCAAGACGACCCCAGTTCTTTCGTGGCGCAGCTCTCAAGTGTCAATCAAAAACTCGATCTTCTTCTTTCGTGGAAAGACACCGTCGGTGCTCTGCACGAACTACATCCAAAGATAGATGCGCTATTAACGCTGAAGCAGACAGTGGACTCCATGCGAGTTACCATCATTGAAATGCAAACGTCTATGAATTTTTACTCCACTCAGTACGACTCGCTAGTGTTGACAACGAAGTCTCAAGACAAAGCTATCAAAGATCTTCAAAGTGAAACGAGCGCTTTGCGCTCTATTGTAGCCGAGCAGACAAAAGAGATCCGTCAGCTCAGAACAAACCACAATGATTCAGATCAAACAAACCGCCTCCCTAACTTAGAGATTCACGGTATACCAGTTTCGCCTCAAGAAAACATTGTGAATACCATGACAAACCTAGCAGATCAACTTGGTGTGGAGGGTTTTGAACCCGCTCATGTCGTGGTAGCACATCGCTTGCCGGCTAAAACGGGAACAGTCCCTCCCATCCTGGTCCGATTCTCTACAGTCGTTCAAAAAGAACGTTGGATGGCTTGTCGTGGACGCCTCGGCTCCATACGTCAGGACGAATCTCATCCTAGGATATACTTTAATGATAACCTAACCGAAGCCAACAGGAAGCTGTTTTGGTTGGCACGAACTAGAGGCAAGGAAAAGGGTTACAAATTTGTATGGGTGCGCCACGGAAAAATATTCGCAAAGCAAAACCAGAATTCTCCACTCCTTCGCATTCCCAACACTGATGCATTGGAACAATTGGTTTAGGCGTCTAAAAAGAGTATTGTTAGATAAAAACCTAGAATTATGTCTAGGAACAATTTTTTCAGATAAAAAACCTAGACTCATGTAAAGAAATATTTAAGACAAGGGCAGGCAGTATTTTTACTTTGTTTCATGTCAATATACGAAGCATTCGAAAGCACTGGTGTGAATTTCAGTTAGCCATTGACTCTGTCCGTTTTATTGCCGATGTGTTTGTTTTGACTGAAATTAATATTCATGATGAGGATGTAGGTCAATTTTCGTTGCCGGGGTTTAATAGCACGTTCTATACTCGTGACAAAAAGCGCGGCGGTGGTATCGCGGTATTTTTGAAGGACGATTTGTTTTTCTCGGAGGTTAAGTTTTCAATCCGATCATGTGAGACCATTTCACTGCGTATTCTTACTTCTGTCTATAATATATACCTGCTAGCCTGCTATAGGCCACCCTCTGGAAACGTATCTGAATTCCTCTCTGACCTGCGAGACTGTTTGCAAACTTTGCCTAATAATGCGTCCCTCTGTCTTGTAGGGGATTTCAACATTGATCTATTGAAGCCTTCGAGAGCACTGGTTTGCGAGTATCTAACTCTTTTGGCGGATCACGGCGTAGAGCCTGCGATTCAGGCCCCCACAAGGGAAGAACTCCTCGGAGACAAAATTGTAATATCATCTATTGATCATATCAATTTAAGATCTTCAACATCAACAACAAAGGCAGCAGTCATTTCATACAAATTATCGGACCACTATTTTATAGGATGTCAGTTGGAATTCCCACGAGAGGCGTTGGTGACAGGTATCAACAATAAGCACCGCGTTGAGATTGTTGATCGCCATAGCCTCGACAACTGTATTTCTACTTATGACTGGCTTACATTTCAACATTCCGTGTCACCCCTGACATTTATCTCACTTTTGTGCAACTGTTTAGACAGTTTACTGAAGCGTCAAAAAAGATTATTGTAGTAAAACAAAGAAAAGACAACATACGCTGGCTAAATAAAGACATATTGTCAGTTATAAAACTCAAAGAAATAGCCTGGAAGCGATGCCGCCGGTCTCCGCATAATTCCATCCTTAAAGCAGAATTCAGAACAATCCGGAACAGAGTCAGCGCGTTAATTCGCTCAGCTAAGCGGCTGTACTTTCAAAAGCAGTTCTCTGATTCTAGACGCAACTCGGCTAAAACGTGGTCGTTAATCAACGAGTTACGTGGTGTTACATCTCCTCACATTCAAAATTTTGACGGTGCCTTTGGGCTTAATTCACTGGCTACGGCAAATACCTTCAACAATTTTTTTGCCTCCTTCTCGGGCAGTGACCGGCTATCGGCCACAGCGGCCTTTTCTAGTGCCTCCCTGAACTCAGCTTCCGCGTTTCTTCCTGAAATGACATCGCAAGACCTCGAATCAATAATCTTAGGGCTCAAGCCAAATAAATTACCCGGTTATGATGGAATATGTCTTAGCGATCTCCGTAGAAATTTCAGGCACTTAAAAGATACTCTTCTACTTATGCTCAACACAATGATCGAGACAGGTTCCATTCCCATCGAATTGAAAACTGCCATTGTTAAACCTCTTTTAAAGGAGGTCAGCGTGGCCAGCTTGAAAACTATCGGCCAATTTCTATTCTACCATGTATTGCTAAAATATTGGAAAAATTTATTTACATCACTATGTCTTCTTTTGTAGAGAAGTGCAGCATAATATCTCCCAACCAATACGGTTTCGTGCCTGGTCGTGGGACTCAACCCCTTCTCGAAGCGCTATCTGATGAGGTAAATTTGGGTTTTGAGAACAACCTGTTTATTTGTGCTTGCTTTCTTGATGTCAGAAAGGCGTTCGACACAGTGAGTCACTCCATTTTATTGCAAAAACTTTCAGCTGTTGGTTTCCGGGGTCCTTTTTTGTCCTTACTGACTAATTTCCTGCAAGATCGTTCCCAGCTGGTGTCAATCAAAGGCATACACAGCGTCAAAGTCTCTTTAAAATCTGGTGTCCCACAGGGCTCGGTACTTTCGCCTTTACTCTTCAATATCTATGTAAATGATATGTCTACCTCTGTTTCGAATTGCTCCCTTTATCAATACGCGGACGACACTCTTTTGTTAACAAGTCATCTTACTTATGCAAGGGCAATGGAAATGCTCCAGGAATGTTCTTTGAGACTAATGAACTGGTTCGCCCATAATCTTATTGATATCAATGTCTCAAAAACTAAGTTAGTATGTTTTCACAATCCCCTTAAGTTAGTTGACCTAAATACTCATCTTTTCCTCCACACGTCGCACTGTGTCAACTGCCAGTGCACTCCCATCGCTTTCTCAGACACTGTGAAGTATTTAGGAATTATTTTTGATTCTGATCTTTCTTGGAATTCACACTTGACAAGACTGTGTTCTAAGTTAAGGAGCGTTTCTTGCTTAATGTACAACATCAAGGCTTTTCTACCACTTAATCTCAGGAAACTCATAGTTCACTCCTTAGCATATGGTTCCCTCCGCTACGGAATCACCATTTTTGGAAATTGCTCTGGATTATGGCAGGCAAAAATCAATGCTATCCTAAAAGGAATGCTGCGTAATGTTTACTACAAGCCTACCACTTCCTCTCAGGATATGTTTCAAATATTATCTATGCCCAACTTTCAATCTCTGTTTGTGGAAACGGTAGTCCTTGGTCACTACTGGAATACTGACTTCAAAACACCTCGTCCGAATATTCGACAACTGCGAACGGTTCCACGATATGTTATCACCAAATGTTACACTCGTTATGGCAAGAACTTGCGGTCCTTCTACGTTCCTCGGATTTTTAATTCTTTACCTGCTAATTTCCCTGAATTCACTTCCAGAAAAAAGCTTAGAAAATCGCTTCGCCTACTCCTGTCTTCCGATGAGTCGATCTAAAAATGTATAACATTTTATGTGTGTGTTTTTTGCGCTTTTTTTTCAAACGTTCTTTTTTTATTTTATTTGACAGCATTCTTTTGTCGCCACTAATAATGTCACTAGGTATGTGTCTTCTGATTGGTGCATTTCGCGTATAGTCCAAAGGTGATTGTTTAAAATAATGCTTTTATTTGTGCTTACTATTCATGACACAAATAGGGTGCCGTCTTCAATGTGGTGTATTTGTGATATAATTCAATTTTGCTTGTGTCAAATTCTGCATCATATTTGTTGTTCTGTTTTGTTTTCATGACTCATTTTGTGACTGTTCTCATGCACTGAGAATCTCAATCTTCACCTGTACGTACCCTGCATTGTGCATCTCTTCAAGGAACGATTTTGTGACTTTTTTCTAGTGACATAACCTGACTTTCTTTTTATTTTTATTAATTTTTTTGTGATTTAACAGCCTAAGCTTCAACTGGAACTGTTGCTAATTCTGGTTAAGTTCACAATTTTTTATGTTTTTCCTTTTTCTTTCTTCTTTTGTGATAATTATTTTGATATCTTTGCAACCTCGGTTTAGTCACACAAGCCCTTGAAGGCTTTGACGAACCTGCGTTGTTTTGTGGATATGCTCCTCCATCACAAATATATTATTATTATTATTATTATTATTATTATTATTATTATTATTATTATTATTATTATTATTATTATTATTATTATTATTATTATTATTATTATTATTATTATTATTATTATTATTATTATTATTATTATTATTATTATTATTATTATTATTATTATTATTATTACTTCGAACATTGTTCTAGTTCGATGTGAGCTGACCTCACAAATCATAGACTTTATATTATATTCTCTTGCTTGTTCTAAGCTTCCGCATCGTGGCGTCGTCAATCCAGTTTTTGATCAACGTTTGTTCCCAATTGTTTTTTTGTTGCTTCATCGTCGCAGTGTCTACGATCGGAATTCACTGTTCATCTTCGTAGTCATTCCTATTTGAATGTGTTCAACCTTAGTCTTTTCCTCTTAATTTCTCAATCGATGCCTGCCATCCACTTTGGGCGATGTACGACTGCGCGTTGCGCGAGCTCCTGTGCGTTGCCAATTTGTGCTATGCATTGAAGTCTTCCCTTTCCTGTGTGTATTTAAATGTTTCGCTTCTTGTGTTACGTATCTTGTGTAATATTTTGTGTTTTATTTTGTAGTTGGGGTGCGCCAGCACCAAGACCGTCAGGTCGTTCCTGGGCACCAATAAATATTGATTGATTGATTGATTGATTGATTGATTGATTGATTGATTGATTGATTGATTGATTGATTGATTGATTGATTGATTATTACTACTACTACTACTAGGCGGAGATGCCGCCTAGTACGGACGCATGCACAATCTGCTCCCGTGTCTTCTACGGAAGACAAAAGTTTCTGCGATGTTCTGGATGTAAACTTCGTGCGCACACAAAGTGTGTATGCTGGCCGGACAACGTCGACACATTCCTTCAGTCTGGGGTAAGCTCCTTCTCTGTGAGAGCTGTGCGATTATCGGCGGTGCTGCGAGGCCTAACAGCGATTATCGGCGGTGCTGCGAGGCCTAACAGCGATGCGAGGCCCGGCAACAGTGTGTCTCGGCATGGTAACCTTGGCAACAGCGAGGCGGTCAGCGGCTGCGTGACATGGTGAAGGAAAGCAGGTGGCAACCTCGCTGTGCGCCAGCGGAGCTTTAGGCGCTTCAGTAAAAACTTGCCCGTGCAGGATGAGCACTACTGAATGGCTTTCTTATGTCTGAATTTCGTCATCTCCATGGCGTGCTTTCTGGTGGTGCACTTGTTGTCCTACGGTCTTGTGATCCGTGTCTAGTGTTACTGCCTCGTTGTTCATTTTATTCTACTTTTTGCTCGTGTACTGCCTAGTATTTTGCTTAAAATGTATATTTTCTGCGGAAATGTGTATAATGTATTTTTTTTATCCACCAGTGTACCAGCACCAAGACCTTAGGGTTGTTCCTGGGCACTGTATAATAAAGATTGATTGACTGACTGATTGATTGATTGATTGATTGAATATTATTTTTTTTTTAGGGCGTCATCACACAACCCTTAAGCTGGCTTTGATGTGCCCATACATATAACATTGAATTTCCGATGGGCAAATATCTTATGTAGATCCTATATCTTATGTAGATCAAGTTAAATATTTAGAAATTCAATTTGAAAGTGATTTGTCGTGGAATCCCCACCTGTCCAAACTTTGTAAACGACTGAGAAATGTATCTTGTTTACTGTGTAATACCAGATCTTTAATACCTTATTCAACGAAAAAGACAATAGCTCACGCCTTGGCATACAGTGTTTTGCGTTACGGAATAACTATTTTTGGACACAGCCCAGGACGATGGGGTCAAAAAATTGACTCAGTCTTAAAAGGAATATTTAAAAGCATTGTTTATGGTTCCATATTGCAAACTGAAGAAGAGATCATAGCAGTCTTGGGCTTGCCATTGTTCCACTCTTTATTGGTTCAAACCGTTGTATTGAAACACTTCTGGTGTAATAATTTCAAAGTACCCCATGTCGTATCTAGATCGCTTCGACACACCGAGCGCTATGAAATGCCTTTTGTTGTGACAAAATACGGAAAAAGGATTCTAAATTTTTATGTTCCCTATATATTTAATAACCTAGCGGACGATGTTTACACTGTGGACTCACTAAAAAACTGAAGCAAGTGCTCCGATGTAAAAGTGAAATTTTTTTACTGTGCTGTGTATGTGCATGTGTTTGTGTGACCATCATCGTTTATATTGTGATGTATGTTGAGCTTGGAAGTTTACGTGTGTGGGGACGCTTTTTTATCACAAACTGTAGGGTCTTGTCCAACAAGCCTATTGTCTGGCTTTGACAGACCCGCCTCACTATCAAGTGAACTACACGCGTAAATAAACATCGCGCAGATATCGATATCAATATCTGCGCGATGACACATCTCTATCAAATAGTAAACAGTGTATTGGACGTCATACAAATGAACAGCTTATATCACCGTCGAGAAAAGGCAGATCTGGTTTTTCTTTTCAAAGTCCTTCATGGCATGGCCGACTGTTCAGAACTGCTCTCACAGATATCTTTACGAGTTCCTCGGACAGCGACCCGTTTGATAACGCCTTTTACTCTCCTTGACGTTAAATATCCTGGACCCCATGTTTCGCATGTGCCGGGCATATAATGGCATTGCAAGTGATGTTGATATTTTTTGTGTGACTGAATTTGTCAGATCTCTCAGAGTCTTGTATGAGTCTCGCTGAACCTGTCGTGATTGTGATGTTATTATATATTATTTTCATAAGATATATAAAAACTATTCTTGATTCTTGATTCTTGATAATTATTATTATTGTTATTATTATTGTTATCGTTATTAAGGCGGACCTACTGTTTTTGTTTAAAACGTTGCAAGGGTCAATTAATTCACCAAGCCTCTTATCTGAAGTGTGCTTTAGGGTTCCACGTGTGCCTACTCGGAATCAATCATCCTTTTATATTTCCAAGAAATGTAGTCTTTTAAGCCCAATTATTAGACTGACTGAGTGTTGTAACCAGTACTCTTTGAAACTCGATATTTTTAACTCGTGCTACAGGGCATTTGTTATTTCTATTGAAGACCTGTCCGGCGGGTGAATGATTGTGGTTCACTTTAAGATTGATTTCGGAGAGCACAGACATTGTTGGGTCTGTGCTTGTGCTACTGCTTCGTATATTATTTGCTTTGAGTGCCTCACAAACTTGTTTTTACATTACTGCAATTTTTCTTCATTGTACACAAGAGCTAGAAATTGTATTTTATCATCGTCCAGCTCAGTGTATGTCGTCGTGTATGGTTATATTCAGTTACTGTACAGTGCATTGCTCTTCTGTGTTTGTGTTTTATGTATTCATTTCCATCCAGTGTGCCAGTACCAAGACCGCAAGGTTGTTCCTGGGCCCTATAATAAACATTGATTGATTGATTGATTGATTGATTGATTGATTGATTGATTGATTGATTGATTGATTGATTGATTGATTGATTGATTGATTGATTGATTGATTGATTGATTGATTGATTGATTGATATCGATGTGTAAAACTTGAAGAACCACCTACTCAAGACTCGCTACAATACCTACGCCTCCTTTCACGTCTCTGTAGCTGCCGAAGACTTCGAGAAACCCTCTGACCCTGCTTTTTGGCCGAAGGATTGTCTTTTTAAGCCTTTCAGAGGCGCACTTCGTCAAGAACTCCTTCACTCGTCCGAAGAAGCCCACAAGCTTAACACTAAGTACAAAGATGAGTAACATCGATTTACTTTGTCAGAATATCCATGGCCTGCAGACGAAAGCCTGAATGTTTCTTTACCAACATTACTCTCTCTAATTAGTAATTACTCAATTGTTTACTAAACGGAAACTTGGTTATGTCCTAGTGCTGGTAGTTCCTCCGACTACTTTTCGCCCGGTTTTGATGTCTCCCGTCACAATCGTGATTTCTCTTCCCGGGGCCGAGTAGGAGTCGGTGTATTGGTCTCAGCTGAAACACAGATTTAGCTCACGAAGACTTGAGGATTTGGAAAGATAACCCGAGTCTCTGTAGGTGAACTTTGAGTGTTTCTAGGAGAGAACGTATTTTAATAGGTCTGTTTTACCTTCCTCCTCAGATGACATTAAATGGTTTCCACATATGTCTCGCTGCATTGAACATACAATGAATGACTCACAGAGAAGCAAGATCTTAATCTTGGGAGATTTTAACGCTCCAGGCATCAACTGGACGCGGTTCAATGTCCTTGCTGACAACTTTTCTGTAAACAAAAGTGCAACTATCTCCTCAACTTTACTGCTTTTTTAGGTCTTAGCACAATAACATTCTAAACGACCAAGGTAATACTTTAAATTTACGCTTTTCAAACAGGAACGGTGTACGTGTAGCTCGAAGTGAACTTTCTATGGTTACTGGGGATAGATATCACACTTCTCTTGATGTAGTACTTTCTGTTTTTGATCCTCCGTTCCTCAGTCCCTCTAATGGCCCTTGTCCACACACATCATGTGAGTATTCAGCAGGGGACTACACTGGAATATATTACCATCTGTCGGGTGTTGACTGATGTTAACAACCAACTATATCACCTCACAAGCGTTGTTCAGGAGGCCATGGAAATATATATTCCTCTCAAAACATCCAATAAATCTCGCTTCCCAAACTGGTTCTCTTGTGAACTCAGAAAGCTTTTGAAACGGAAAGATATTTTGCACCGGAGGTTTAAGAAGATTGGTCTTCCAAAGTGGGAAGTTGAATTTAAAATTTGCAAGAAGCAATGTAAGGAAATTTTAAACCGTGATCGCCAGGCGCATTGTGACTCGGTAAAATCAGATATTGTTAAAAATCTGAAGAAATTCTTGAGGTACACTAAATCCCGCTTGGGGTAGACTACTGAGTCCGAAAATCGTTTTGAATCAGCGTAGCGACAGTGCGAAGGGCATGTCTGAGAGTAGCGTGCGAATCACTTTCCGTCAGTCTAGAATAATAGTAATAACAGCTCCTCAACTATATTGCCTCACTGGGATGGGTTTGTTGACCCATTAAGTTCTCTTGGTGTTGATGGGGAATGTGTTAGGCCTTGTAATAAGAAAATAAGGCCGACATTGTCTGCAGGTCATGACGGGATACCCACTGCAATTGTTAAGTCTTATCATGAATTATTTAGTCCTATACTGTGCACACTTTTTAATAACTCCTTGACATCAGGAATATTCCCTGACGACTGGAAAGTGGCAGTGGTTGTTCTAGTTCTGAAATCTGGAAATAGTAGTGGCGTTTTTAATTACAGACCGGTTTCTCTTCTCTCTTTTTTTCCAAAGTCTTTGAAATGGTCATCCATCAATTCCTCTCCGTCAAGTTTCGTAGATTATTACTTCTTAATCAGCATAGCTTCATGTCAGGCAGATCGACATCTACTAATAATGTATCTTTTACTCCTGCTGCATCTGAACTAGTCTGTAATAGAGGTCAGGGTCGCTAAACTCATCAAATACAAAGTTGGGGCCGAAGTTTGCAGAGCGTGCTGATTGGACTCTCGTGACGATGGCGTCATGCACGAGGAGATGTTGATCATCCAAACCCTCTCGGTGCTCAAATTCAAGCGAGATTGAGAAACACAAAGTCCCAGCGAGGTTCATCAAAGCGCGCGCGAGCAATACCGTGGGGCCAGCCGATTGAACGGCTGCATTGATGACGTCGCGCCTGCGTGTTCCTACATCCCTACGCCGCGTTAAAATTAATGCTGTCCAGATTGTCCATAGGCAGCCTGTGAATACTCTGAACTTTCTCGTCGCAAGATCGTCTTTTGTGGAAGTTTTCGGTGACGACAAAGTGACGTTTCACAACTTTGGGAAGGAATTATTTGAGGCCAAAATCTCTCTTCTGAATCGAGGCGAAGATTGAACTGTAATACTGTGAAGCCGCGCGAGGTGTACGCGGTTTTAGGGCTCATCTTCCGCCATTGTCAACAACGTTACCGGGGCCACCGAGAGGCGGTGTGTGCAGTGACGTCGGTAGTGTTTGAGAGATGAGAAGCCGACTAGGGTTGGCGAGAAGAAAAAACTGGGGAAGGGGAAATAAAAATAAATATGAACTACACACTCACACACACGAAAAAAAATTCGGGGTGAGGACGTGCCGTAGGTAATTTTCGGGAGAGAGAAAACGGGGGGGGGAGTTGTATTAAAGGAGGGGGACATCCTTTCCCCCGAATTTTTTATTGTACCTTTGTGAAACGTCAGGGCACTATACACCAACTCATGTTTGGATGGATGGATGGATGAATACGGCTGAGCCCTTTGGATCGGTCGGTAGCTTACGCCACCTAGCCATTTTGTCTTACCATTTAAGCTTAGAATATTTAATTGTGAAAACTATATTCACTCCGCACTGAAAAGAAAGTGAGGCTATAAAACCCCTTGCCATCAGTTAATAAGAAAATACCTAGTTTTCTCGTGCTTTCTGCCACCATTCACTTAATCTTTGCTTGGTAATCTCTACTGTCTTGAAATCCACTTTTCCTTCGCTGTCTCTAAAACCCAATGACTTTATTAAATCTATGTTGTCTTCGGTAGGCATAGGGTGAAGCCCTTTACAGTAGAGTATCAAGTGCTCAGCCGTCTCATCCTCCTCCCCACAAGCAGCGCACACTGTATCCATCTCCTGGTACTTCGCTCTGTATGTTCTGGTTCGCAAAACACCTGTCCTTGCCTCAAACGACAATGAGCTTCCCTAGAATTGTCATAAATGCTTTCTTTGTCAGTAACTGTTTTGTTTATTCTATAGCTTTCCAGAGCCGTCTTTGTCTGCATTCCCTCTAGCCACCGCGATCTCTTTCCGTGGCCTTAAATTTCTTCTTAACTGAGACCTGATCTTCCATAACCCCACTATAGCCTAAAAACTTTCCTCTTAATTTCCTAGTGCGCTGTCTCCACTTTGTGTCTATACTCCTCATGTATAAATAGCTGAAAACCTTTCGTGCCCATTGCTCCCCATCCATTTGCCTCAACCGATCCTCAAATTCTATCTTGCTCACAGCTTCCCTGCCCTCAATTGACGCCCATCTTATGTCTTCTTGTACTGCCTGGTTTGGCGTTTTCCAACGTGCCCCCAAAGCCAGCCTACCTACTCCGCGCTGTTTTATTTCTAGACTGGCATCATGCATGCACTTCGGATTTCATGCATAGCACTGCGTTTCCAAAAGTCAAGCCAGGCACTATATGACCCCTTTCCAAATCTCTCTCAGCACCTCATACCTGTTGTAATTCCAAAGTGCTCTATTTTTCATTACAGCTGCATTTCTGTTGACCTTACCTATTATATACTTTTCATGCTCACTGAGATATTCTGCACCATCACATATCCATACTCCTAGATACTTGTATTTACTAGCTCTCTCCACTGTAATATTCTGTATCTTCAGCCTCTCAACTTCATCATTGTTAAAAATCATGACTGCTGATTTTTCACTACTGAATTCTAAACCTAATTCCTCCCCTTCCCTACCACAGATGCTCATTAATTCCTGCAAATCTATCCTGTTGTTAGCCATTAGTAGGATATCATCCGCATACATCAATTCCGGTAAGGATTGCTGAATTTTTTGGCCTAGCTTACTGTACGAAAGGTCGAATCCAAGCCCACTCTTCTCTAGTCTATCCTCCAATCCTCTCACATACAACATAAACAGCAAAGGCGATAACGGGCACCCCTGCGTTAGGCCTCGTCCTATCTCTATTTTCCCCGTTGCTTTTCCTTCCCATGTTATAATCACCATACTATCTTTGTAAATGTTCCTTAATGTTGCTGTTAGTCCTTCATCTAGGTTTAAGCTCTCCACTATGTCCCATAGATTCCTTTGGTTCACATTTTCATAGGCACCCTTGATATCCAGAAATGCCAGCCAGAGCTGTCTGTTTTCTTTTGCGCTATTTCTATACACTATGTTAGAGAAAATATATTGTCCTCCAACCTTCTTTGTTCCCGAAACCCGTTCTGTAACTCGCCCAGTATGCTCTCGCAATCTACCCATTTCTCCAGTCTGTTCTTTATAATCTTCATTGCCAACCTGTAAATAACGGGTGTCACGGTTATGGGATGATAATTCCTAATATCAGACTTATCTCCCTTTCCCTTATATATCATACTCATCCTACTAAGCCTCCATTCATCTGGAATATTTCCTTTTGTTATCATAGTGCTCACTACCTCCCTTAGTTTTGCCCTAGATTTAGGACCCAAATTCTTCACCAGCTTGATTGGGATACCATCTGTGCCTGTTGACGTGCCACTAGGGACTTTTCGTTCCGCCTTTTCCCATTCTCTTTGTCCGAAATCCGCGATGTCACAAGCTGGACTGCTACTTCCTTCGGTTCTCCTATCTTCCACATGTACCCGTTCCCGAAATTTCTCCTCCATCACTGCTCCTATATATCGTATCGCATCATCTCCCTCTAAGTGATCTCCCTGATGCGAGAGTATGAACCTCTGTCTATACTTCGTTTCAGCTTGGGTCCAGACGCAGCCGATGCTACAAGCGCGAGCTGCGGGCTTTCAGCGTCCCTGCCAAGCACGCGCTCGTGCAGTGCAAGAACTGTTCAGGGCCACATGCTCGCGCTCGTAGCAACGGCTGCGTCTGGACCCAAGGTGAAACGAAGTATAGCTTGTGTCGTTTCACCGAGTGAATTCAGGTGCTCCCAAAACTTCTTGGCTGCGTTTCAATCTTTCTTGCTTACATTACTTATCCATTCTTCACCCTTTCTCTGAATTTTCGCATTGATCAAACTGGATGTCTCTAGGGCGACATGTTATAAAAGTGTCCCATCTTCTTTTACTTCCGTTTCTGACTCCCCACTACGCTTGGAATGCCTGTGTTCTCTAGAGGCTTCCTGACGTTTTTGTAATGCTTGCTTCACTTCTTTGTCCCACCAGCTTTTTGGTCTATGTCCTTGCTTCCCCTTTCGTTTACTTTGAACTTTGTCTTGTTCCAGAACAAAAAGCCTAGTTAGGCTCTCATAGGTCCAATCTGTATACCGTTGCCCTGAAACTGCTTCCTCTATTCTTTCAGCAACTATTTCCAACTCTTTGTCGCTGCAGAAAGTGTGCTTTGAATTATGTTGTCTAGGTTCAGCATTTACTTCTCTGGCAAAATTCAGCTTAATACGTTTGTGATCACTACCAAGACTTTTGGAACGTTCTTCATTTATTTTCATTACTTGTAACTTACCATATATTTTGTGTGGCATGAGTACGTAATCTATAGTTGAATGTAGATTGCCAGTTTCCCACGTTATGCGCCCGTCACACTTCTGACTGGTATTACATAAAACTAAGTCATGGTTTTCCACCAGTTCTAGTAATAAGCTAGAAGTGGTGGAAACAAACCGGAGCGCCACTAGCGGACGCCACCGGCGCCGCGCATTCGCGATGGAGAGTGGGCGAGAAGCTCGCCGTCGCCCATACACGAACTATTGAACTGCGTTGTTGTCGGCGTCGGTGTGAGTCCCCGTGCTCTTTTTCGCGTTGGAATTGTTGATTCTACGTCCTCCTAACAATGTCTGACTACTTCAGTGGCTTCAGCAAAATTAACGAGGCTCGTTGCACCGCAAAACTTTGCGTGAATAATGTGACGTGCGGCGATTCATTTCACGTGGACGCCGCGGAATGGACGCAAAAGCCTGACTCCCACGATGAAATTCTGCTCGCTATTTTCAGTCGCGACGTCGCTCGGGCTGTAAAAGCATGGACCGTATCTGAGATGGTGGACGTCGATACTGAAAACCGCAAGTAGAATCGGGCATTACAAGTCGGTGATGGCCACTGGTAACAATTATCAACATCTTCTTGTATCTACTGTTTACACTGAGCCTACTTACCACAACCAACCTTGAAAAGTGTTTTGAGGCCTGCGCTTACTTTTTATCGCAATTACCGGGTGAATGTTTGGTTTACGGGCCGCTGTCGTTTGAACGATCTGACGACAAAAAGCAGACAAGTTTGAAAGAGCAGACGACAGTTCGAACGCATGCGCAATGGAGTGTGGGCAAGAAGCACCGCGTCCCGCGTCAACAAATTATTGCAACGTCACGTTGTCGGCGTCTGTGTGAGTCTGCATACTCTTTTTCGCGTTGGAATTGTCGATTCTACATCCTCATTGCAATGTCTTACCACTTTATTCGCATGAGGGAAATTATCAAAGCTCGTTACGCCGCTAAACTTTGCGTAAATAATTTGACGTGCGGCGATTCATTCGCATGAACGCCGCAGAATGGACGCCAAGACCATGACGAGATTCTTCTAGCTGTTTCCAGTCGCGACGTCGCTCGTGCTGCAAAAGTGTAGAAGGTAGTGGCGATGATCGACGTCGATATTGAAAATCGGAAGCGGGAACAGACCAAGCGTAACAAGTCGGTGATGGCCACTGGTACCAAGGATCAACATCTTGTACCTACTGTTTACACCTAGCCTACTTAAGTCTTTTGAGACCTGCGATTAGTTCTTATTGCAATCACCGGGTGAAAGTTTGGTCTACGGGCCGCTTTTGTTTGAACGAGCAGACGACAAAAAGCAGACAAGTTTGAAAGAGCGGACGAAAGTTCGAACGATCAGGCGGCCGTGTGAATTTGAAGACGCACTGAACCCGCGGGTGGTCTGGACAACTTGTCGGTTTTCTCTCGTTCATGTTGGAACAAAACAAATACATCTGGCGACCACAAAGTGTCGCCCGCACAAGCAATCGTAGTTCGACAGCGTCTGGTTCGCCTTTATCAAGGCTACTATCCACGTTCTCGGACAAACGGAGGGGGCAGGAACAAATGAAAACTGATCTTCAAACCTTTCGGGACTCTCTTGGTACAGCCCCTGTCGCAGCATTTTGACAAGAAGGTAGGTTTTTTGTCTGCTTTCTCCCATAAGAACACAGGAATCGATGTATCGCACGGCGACTTCTCCCCACCACCCCAGACCGGAAGCCCGGAAGCGCGCCCAACGCGCCACCACCGCGGCGTGACGTAGGAGAGTTGAGTTCGTGTTTAAACGAGGTTATGGCTTGACGCTGAGGCGATGGGGAGGAAGTGGCCGAGTGAACTAACGCGTCTCAGCTCGGAGCGTGGAGCGAAAGCTTGCACTGGGAACCTCATGGGTTCGATCCCCGCCGCCCCCGCCCGTTTCGGTCTGGATGAGCTTCGTACCGGCACGCGTTCGTGTGATCACTACTGCGTGATGAACGTTAAAAAACCCAGGTTAGCGGTTGTACTGCACTGGCTAAATTTCTCGTCTACAGCTACAGGCGCCTGTCCATCAAGGCTGTATAAACATAAAGATCAAACCAATTATTTTTTAACCTGACGTGACAGCGGTTCGCCATATAGTTATGGCGAACCGCTGTCACGTGTAAGTGAACTGAGGGACCTCGGTGTTGTTTTTGATTCAACCTTGAGATTTGACACTCACGTTACCAAAGTGATTCAATCGGCCTTGCGCACGTTAGGTGCCGCGTCTCCTATCACGAAGGAATTCAAAAGCCCGTCCGCTTTTTTCACTGTGTTCTGTTCCTTAGTTAGATCCCAGCTAGAGTACGCCTCGGTTGTTTGGAACGGCATTTCCAAAACTTACAGTTTATCTGTCGAGCGAGTCCAAAACAATTGATTTCCATCTTTAAATATCTTTACCTCGAGAAAGGTGATCCTTGTTTAAACATTGGGTGTAGCTCGCAACTCGTCAACTTGTTGAACCTGCAGCAGCGTTGAACCTGCAGCAGCGTTGAACCTGCAGCAGCGTCAGATCTCTTGTTTTTGTTTAAGACCCTGCACGGCTTGATTAGCACTCCCAGCCTTCTGTCCGAAGTGAGCGTTAGATTTCCACGTGTGCACACACGGATTCAATCATCTTTTTATACAGTTCGACGTTTTAGCCACTTAAACCCGATCCAAAGATCGGCTGAGTGTTATAACCGCTACTCTGATGCAATTGATATTTTTAATTCATGCGAGAGCAAGTTCGGAAACGTTGTTTGAAACTTCCTCTTGCATCAAAAGGGCTGATCAGTTGAAGGGTTGATGTTTTTCAGTACGATATCCAAGTATTTGCTTTTTGCTCCCACACCTGGTGATGTCTGTTTTGTGCTTTTGATTCCCCTTGTTGATTTGAGTGTCTTTTGTACTTGTTAATATTTTATTTTCAGGCTGGTGAACCATGATCCCCTTCTACACTCGTGTGTATGTGTGTGTTTTTGCTTGTTTTTTTTAAGTGTGCCAGCACTAAAACCGATTGGTTGTTCCTGGACACTATAATAAACACAGAATAATTTATTAATTGATTGATTGATTGATTGATTGATTGATTGATTGATTGATTGATTGATTGATTGATTGATTGATTGATTGATTGATTGATTGATTGATTGATTGATTGATTGATTGATTGATTGATTGATTGATTGATAATATGGCCAGAGTTCTCATGCTGAGATACCCAACAGCTCATGTTTTTTTATCCAAGCATAAGATGGGCCAGAAAGTGACCGAGACATGAAACGGCCGATAAAAATCAAGGAAGCCAAACCAGCGCTGTGAGCTTAAGTCCCTGGATAAAATTCACGCTTAGCGTTTCTTACAAGTACCGACAACCACTTTGGAGAACGCGAGAGACACGTACCACGGACCACGGACCACGAGCGAGAGCCGCACCGCAGTTTCCTTTCAGGGACCGCTACATAACCGTCCATTAATAGAAATGTTCCGAAAATATGTGACCACCTCAGTGTCTGATTTACTCATTGTGACGTTCAGATGTACGGCACGTGAAATTATCCAAGAAGCTAAGGCGAAGTCGACGTTGGTTTAACAGTTCGTGATTTCAGAACGCAGAGAAGGTAGAAGGAAAGCAAGACAGACTATGTGATGACCTTCTTTTCCGTTCACTTTTTTTTCTTTGTGTATTCTGAGCCCCTAATGATAAGTAAGAATGACTCGTGCCGCTACCAGGATATACGAAGCGCTCGAGCCGGCACGAGCGTAAGTCCAAACAGCCCCATAATTTCCTCGTTGCAAGTAACGTAATTAGATAACGCTATGCGATGTAGCGACGACTTCTCCTCCCCCGCCCTCCTCCCGTCCCTCCTGTCGTCTGCTAGCGCGCGGTCCGCCATGTTCTTCCTAACTCACCCACCATGGCTGTGTTCGAAATCTTCTGAGTTACTCCGGCGGGTCATGTCACGTGACAATTCAGATAAAACAACGCTGGGCATAGGCAGGTTTTCGAACGCCAAGGTGCCAAGCCCATACTCGAAAGTGATGTCGAGCCAAATCTGCCATGTTCTTCCTAACCGGAAACGGAACACGATCGCGGACCAATGCGAGAGTGCCTAGGCACTTCAATCGCTGTCGCTACTTAGCAAAGTGTTCATCGAGGAACTTTAGTTGCAAGGACTTCTGGGATTTTCCGGAAAGGTCTAAAGTGCTGTTGCGCAATTCGCTTCCTAGTGTCGCACGAGGCACGGTCTCGTGCATTGGCGTATTTGATGGTTCGATGCCGCTTCCAAGACAAACAAACACATCAAAGAACTTTACTGATGGCGTGCGACTCTTCGTTATGACCAATTCTCTAAAAATTCCCGCTCGTCTACTTACCCACCAAACACTGGCCAAGCTAATCTCTGCGATCTACGAAATCAGATCAGCGAATGATGAGGCGCAACACCTATTTAAACCTCAAAATTATGTGTGAGCTGTGGCATTACGCAATGAAAGCATGACGCTTTACTAATAATAATGTAATAATAGCTTTATTTACCATGTATAAGCATGGTGGGGGCTGAGGAAAAGGTATGTCCGAGCAGCTTGACTGGTCCTCAGCCCCCCCCCCTCCTCAGGTACATAAGAGTGGCGAGAAAGACATTTAAAAAATCACAAGAAATTATATAATAATACAAGGTAATTCTATCATAAAAAGCAACTGCAGACAACTATCAACAATACAATAAACAAGACTAAACCTTGCCTATAAATAAAATTGGGAAGTTGTACACAAGAAAGCTCTCCAAAATATTCAATATACTTCAACCAATATATATATATATATATATATATGTACTGTGTGTGTGCGTGTATGTATGTATGTATGTATGTATGTATGTATGTATGTATGTATGTATGTATGTATGTGTGTGTGCGTGCGTGCGTGCGTGCGTGCGTGCGTGCTGTGTGTGTGTGTGTGTGTGTGTGTGTGTGTGTGTGTGTGTGCGTGCGTGCGCGCGCGCGCGCGCGCGCGCGCGCGCGCGTGCGTGCGTGCGTGCGTGCGTGCGTGCGTGCGTGCGCGTGCGTGCGTGCGTGCGTGCGTGCGCTGCGTGCGTGCGTGCGTGCGTGCGTGCGTGCGTGCGTGCGTGCGTGCGTGCGTGCGTGCGTGCGTGCGTGCGTGCGTGCGTGCGTGCGTGCGTGCGTGCGTGCGTGCGCGTGCGTGCGTGCGTGCGTGCGTGCGTGCGTGCGTGCGTGCGTGCGTGCGTGCGTGCGTGCGTGTCGTGCGTGCGTGCGTGCGTGCTGTGCTGTGTGTGTGTGTGTGTGTGTGTGTGTGTGTGTGTGTGTGTGTGTGTGTGTGTGTGTGTGTGTGTGTGTGTGTGTGTGTGTGTGTGTGTGTGTGTGTGTGTGTGTGTGTGTGTGTGTGTGTGTGTGTGTGTGTGTGTGTGTGTGTGTGTGTGTGTGTGTGTGTGTGTGTGTGTGTGTGTGTGTGTGTGTGTGTGTGTGTGTGTGTGTGTGTGTGTGTGTGTGTGTGTGTGTGTGTGTGTGTGTGTGTGTGTGTGTGTGTGTGTGTGTGTGTGTGTGTGTGTGTGTGTGTGTGTGTGTGTGTGTGTGTGTGTGTGTGTGTGTGTGTGTGTGTGTGTGTGTGTGTGTGTGTGTGTGTGTGTGTGTGTGTGTGTGTGTGTGTGTGTGTGTGTGTGTGTGTGTGTGTGTGTGTGTGTGTGTGTGTGTGTGTGTGTGTGTGTGTGTGTGTGTGTGTGTGTGTGTGTGTGTGTGTGTGTGTGTGTGTGTGTGTGTGTGTGTGTGTGTGTGTGTGTGTGTGTGTGTGTGTGTGTGTGTGTGTGTGTTATGCTTCGTACATTGTGTGAAGTTCACTATATCAGCAAGCTTTGCAGATATAGTGAAGAGTTTGGCTCTTCGAGTGTTTTGCGGGTAAGTAGACGCGCAGGCATTTCTCAGAGTCGAACGACTGGCGAGGTTGATTTTATTAGGAGGTTGGGCAAGTACCTGCACGCGTGTGTCGGCATGATGGGGAGGGGTGTGTTATCAGGTTGATTGTCTTTTTTTTCAGTCTATCTGATTGGTTTTATGTTTACTTGCTGTACCGTGCACAAGTAAATTTTTCACTTATAAGTCAGCGCTGTGTCTTTCTTCTCGTTCCACTGGTCCTCCTTCCTTTTGCACTGTTTTAATAACATTAAGACATGGGCCCCTCGAGGGGTGTCTAATATACTTTGAGTCAGCAACAGCAAATTCCTCAAATTTACCATTCCTGCAGTGAGTCCACGGATAGCCCAAAAAAAGACTTTTGGCTGGTGCCAGTTATAATCGGACAAATTGAAATTGCCTCCTATAACCATACTATCAGATTTAATTGTTTCAGCAGTCACTGTGAATTCTGGTGTTCCTCAACCGAACTTTCAGGCGGCTGATAAAAGGAGCATATTGACAAAGTTAAAACAAAGTCTCAACTGGCACCATACCGCTTCTCGTGAGCAGTCAACAACTTCAATCTTACTCTGAAAAATGCTCTTGTTTACGAAGATAAACACACCTCCGCCGTGACTGTTTCTATCTTTCCCGTAGCACATAAAGTGATCAGGAAACACCTCGCGTATTGTATTACCATTTCGACCTTTATACGTTGCGCTTTCTAAATTAAAATTTCACCTAACTCCCGCAAATTCCCAAAAAGTATAGCATCTTGACTAACGTTAATTTTCCACTTAATAGAATTAAATAACAGGAGTTAGAAAGGGCCGCGAATGTGACGCGTTGCAATTTGGAACTGACCTATCAAGCTGTGCTGTACAGGTGGGTGCTCGCAAAGAAGGCACAACCCCGCAGGGTATTCCGCGTATCCAAATACGTCTTCACACTTTAGAAAGGTCCCGCATGAACAGTTGCTGAGAAGGCACGAGTCCCGACTTGAGCCGGCGAGATCTCGGTTTGTTAAGCCGGACTCGATCTTTTGTTGAGCGACATTTTCTAACGAAAAAGAGACAGTCTTCATGAGAACACGCGCAGCAATACAAATATTGATAAAGGGAACATTTTCGAGTGCTAACAACTTACGGATACTTATTTGCGGGGTCTTGTTTAACACCGGTCGTCACTTTGCCGAGTTCAACAGGCTTCTGGAAGCGAACAGATACGCGCCTACAGATAGCAGTGCGCCCAGTGTTCTAACAGTTTCTTTTATAGATCACCCATGTAATAACACATCAAAAAGCTGAAGCTATATATAACCAAACTTTATTACGTGTAACATTTAAAGTATAACTTTGGCAGGTCTACACAAACGCAGCATTGGTGTAAATGGCCTGGATCTCGGCGAACTAATAAGTCTGTTACCTCATGGGCGTGCTTCGTTGAGTGCAATCCTGTGACTTTCGCGAATGTTATTTTCTAAACCAGCGCTGTAAGCGTACCAAGATGTATAACCTCATTTAGAGTGTTCCAGCATCAGCCAGAAGGTTTATTTTTCGTTTTGCTCCATTTGCATAAGGGAAAAAAACGGGGATTTGTAGCATTGTCCATCTTCGTGAGGTCACCCGCAACAGTGTTCCGGGTACACATATCAGGAAACTGGCACGCAGCCAACTGGGCGACGCGGCCATGGCACGTGGCAGGATCATTGCGCCAACCCACCTTTCCAGTCTACCTCCACGCATAAAGCCGATGCTGCCAACAGCGCAGCGGAGAGTACACTTTTCCTCCCTCCATACATAGCCCGATATCCTCAGAACGTCAATCACGCCGGTAGCGGGCGGGGAGCATCGGGTACCAATGTTAAAACTCGTAATCGCCGCGGCTCTTCTCAGTGGAGCGTCTCTGTCTCTGGGAGATGTCACCACCGGGCCCACGGGGACTCAGACGCCGACGACGGACCCGGAGATTCTGCAGATGGAAGAAGGACTCAAGACATTGTCCGAGGACTTAACGCGATTCACCAAGACGCATCTCTACCCCATCATTAGCGAGATTGTATACGACCCTAGACTGTCTGCGCAGTGCGCGGGAAGCCTCCTGAAGATCGGAGCTGCCTTGAGGACAAAGGATATTTGGGTTCTTCAAAGTAAGTCACTCACTTTTATTACATAGTTTCATTTCAAATTAGAGACACACTCGCATATATTGTCACGAATGACAAGTGATGAGGCGGTGAATAACTGAGTAAACTAAACGTTTAATCGGGCGAACTTGTGCCCAAAAATAAAGAAGGAAACAAAAGATAACAGTAAAGCGTCGCGGGCGTCGAAGTCGGCGAAAGAGCAGAGTCGAACGCTGGGGTGAAACTGACCCGGCTTGCCAGGCGGAGCCCCTTTGTACACACGTGGTCTTCGGGAACATTCGGCGTGGAAGGTTCGGTTCGTAGAACATTCTAACCTCGAATTAGCAAGGCGGCTCTTGAACTTACTAGAACTTCACATTACAGCGTCACCAAAAGGTGTAGGCGCGGCCAGGAATCGAACCCTGGCCTTCTGCGTGGAAGGCAAGCGCGATAACCGCTATGCCACGGGCGCGCTGCCTACTTGGTCAGCTGCGCCCGCGGCATTATTCCCCCGTTAAAAAAGTGCATCGTCCCGATGCAGCACGAAACGAAAACAAAACAAAAGAAATCCCCAGCAAAAGGACAGCAGAATCGCGAGCCGCAGTTCACAGTTCACAGTTCACTCGTCGACGAGGGTGGAAAGTTCTATCGTTCGTAATACGGCTTCAGCCGGACGACGTGCACCACCTCGGGTCGTGGCTGACGTCTTGCAGATGGGCGCGTTCCGTCGGGAAGGACTTCGTAGTTCAGATCGCCGAGGCGTCGGATGATCTTGTAGGGTCCGAAATAGCGTTTCAGAAGCTTTTCGCTGAGACCGCGGCGCCGTATCGGTGTCCACACCCATACCCGATCTCCGGGTTGAAAGTGGACGTCCCGGCGACGAAGGTTATACCGTCGTGCGTCGACACGCTGTTGGTCATGAATCTTGATTCTTGCCAGTTGGCGAGCTTCTTCCGCGCGTTGAGAGATCAGTTGAGCGTCGTCGTTGCCATCGTCGGCCGGCACGTGAGGCAGCATGGCGTCGAGCATCGTGGTAACCGCCCGACCGTGTACCAGTTGAAACGGCGTCACTCCCGTGGTTTCTTGAACCGCTGTGTTGTACGCAAACGTAACGTACGGCAACACCTCGTCCCACGTTTTGTGCTCAACGTCGACGTACATGGAGATCATGTCGGCGATGGTCTTGTTGAGCCGCTCTGTTAGCCCGTTGGTCTGCGGGTGATAAGCGGTGGTTCGTCGATGGCTGGTGTGACTGAGCCGAAGTACCTTTGGTCAGCTGTGCCAGGAAAGATGACCCTCGATCTGTGATCAGCACTTCAGGTGCGCCGTGTCGAAGGAGGATGGACTCGACAAAAAACTTGGCGACTTCCACCGCTGTTCCCGATGGCAGGGCTTTCGTCTCGGCGTATCGTGTAAGATAATCTGTCGCGACGATAATCCACCGATTTCCTTGCGTCGATGTTGGGAACGGCCCAAGCAAATCCATTCCGACCTGCTGGAAAGGCCTAGTCGGGGCAGGTATCGGCTGCAGGAGTCCTGCTGGCTTCGTCGGAGGCCTCTTACGTCGTTGGCACTCATGGCACGACCTTGTGTACAGATGGACTGTTTTCGGGAGTCTCGGCCAGTAGTACTTGTCACGAATCCGGGCGAGCGTCCTGCTGTAGCCAAGGTGTCCAGCCGTCTGGTCGTCGTGGCATGCTTGAAAGATTTCTTCACGCAGGCTGGCCGGAACAACCAGCAGCCAGGCAGGGTTGCTCGTTCCGAAGTTCTTCTTGAAGAGAACGCCTCGCCGCAGAACGAAGCTTGACAAGTCTCGGGCCAAGACTCGTGGAACTGAACTTCCTTGGCCTTCCAGGTGTTCCACCACGGCGCGAAGTTCCGGGTCGTCTCGTTGAAGTGCTCTCATGTCGGCATCTGTCACTGCCCCGAGAAAACGGGCGTCATCGTCGTCGTCAGTGCTTTCGGGAGGAGATTCGACTGGGGCCCTAGACAAACAGTCGGCGTCGTTATGCTTGCGGCCAGACTTATGCACAATGGTCACGTCGAATTCTTGCAGTCGCAGACTCCAGCGAGCGAGGCGTCCTGACGGGTCCTTGAGGTTGACGAGCCAACAGAGAGCGTGGTGGTCCGTGACAACGCGAAACGGGATCCCGTACAGGTACGGGCGGAACTTGGTTAACGCCCAGATGACAGCGAGGCATTCCTTGTCGGTCGTTGAGTAATTTTTCTCTGCCTTGGACAGTGCCCGGCTTGCGTAAGCGATCACCCTCTCTGCTCCGTCTTGTCTTTGGACGAGTACCGCGCCGAGTCCGGCGTTGCTGGCGTCCGTGTGTACTTCCGTTTCCACTGATGGATCGAAGTGTCCGAGGATAGGGGGCGACTGGAGTCTTTCCTTCAGTTCGTTGAACGCTTGTTCTTGCTCCTCCCCCACTGGAAGTTCACGTCGTCCTTCGTCAGATGCGTGAGCGGTGCAGAAATCTTGGCGAAATCGCGAACGAAACGTCTGTAGTAAGCGCACAGTTCAAGAAATCTTCTTACGGCTTTCTTGTCTGACGGCTTCGGAAATTCGGCAACAGCGGATGTCTTGGCAGGATCAGGGCTTACACCCTGAGCACTCACGACATGGCCCAGGAATTTGAGCTCGCCGTAAGCGAACCGACATTTTGACGGCTTTAGTGACAGTCCAGCATTCCGGATGGCCTGTAGCACGGCTCGAAAACGTCTCAGGTGCTCGTCGAAGTCACTTGCGAATACCACGACGTCGTCGAGATAGACGAGGCAGCTTTGCCATTTCAAGCCGGAAAGAACGGTGTCCATTACGCGCTGGAACGTCGCCGGTGCTGTGCAGAGTCCGAACGGCATCACTTTAAATTCGTACAGTCCGTCCCGCGTGACGAAGGCAGTCTTCTCACGATCCCGTTCGTCGACCTCGATCTGCCAGTACCCACTCTTCAGGTCCATCGACGAAAAGTATCGGGCATGGCGCAGCCGGTCCAGAGTGTCGTCGATGCGTGGCAGCGGGTAGACGTCCTTTTTCGTTACGGCGTTTAGTCGACGATAGTCCACGCAGAACCGAAGAGTCCCGTCTTTCTTTTTCACAAGGACTACCGGTGAAGCCCACGGGCTGCTTGAGGGCTGGACAATGTCGTCATCGAGCATTTCTTGGACCTGCTTCTGGATGACTTCTCTCTTTCACAGAGACACGGTACGGCGACCGATGAACAGGGAGCGCGTTGTCTTCAGTGACAATTCGGTGTTTCGCAACGGTCGTTTGGCACACCTTTGACGACGTGGAGAAGCACTCAGTGAACTCGTCGAGAAGGTCACTGAGCTGCCGTCGTTGTGGGGTAGGCAGGGTTGGGTCGATGTCGAACTGCGAAGGCGGCGTTGTCTTGGGTGGCCACGAAGAGGGGTCTTCTGATATTCCGGCGATTGCGGCTGAGTCCGGGAGTTCCTCGGCGTGACCCACGGCGGTGCCTTTCGTAAGGTGCTGGGCCTCCTGTCGGAAGTTCGTTACCAGTGCGACAGTGTGTCCGTCTTGGAGCTCCGCGACGCCTCTCGCGATGCCGATCCCTCTTCCTAGAAGCAACTGGAGGCTTCCTTCGAGCAAAACGTCGCCGCAGAAAGTCTCATCAACCCCGACGGGTACGAAAACACTTGACCGCGGTGGTAGGTTCACGTGGTTTGCGAGGACTCGTACCGCCGATGACGTCGCTTTGGGTTCCTCCGGTGGTGGAGCAGGTTTTCGTAGCGTCAGCCGGTTTGCTCCGAGGTCGATGACGGCGCCATACTCGCAGAGAAAGTCCATGCCGAGGATAACGTCCCTCGAACAGTCTTGCAGGACGACGAACTTGACAGGGCACGTCTCACCGTGGATCTCGACGCGAGCAGTGCATCTCCCGACCGGTGTGATGAGGTGCCCTCCGGTGGTTCGTATTTGAGGTCCATCCCACGGCGTCGTGACTTTTCGAAGGCGGCGGGAGAGCCTCCCACTCAAGACTGAGTAGTCTGCTCCGGTGTCCACGAGTGCTGATGCGTCGTGGCCGTCGATGACGACGTTTAGGTTATTGGACACCGTTGCAGGGGCGTCGTTTCGGCCTCTGGTAGCGTTCGAGTGGGGGCCCTCCGACGTTCGTGGAGGATCTTGGCGTCGGTCGTCTTCGGCAACTCCACCTCCAGGGGTTGCCGCGCCTAGTTTCCCCGGCGAGGAGCGAGGGGCGACAGGCTTTCACGTCGGGGTCGGTGCATCGGCGAAGCTGGACGTCGCGGCGACGGCGACCGGAACTCTCGGCGGGACGCAGGCTCGGGGGACTGAGGTCGTCGCAAGTACTCGTCGATCTCCCGAGGTCGTTCACCATAACGGGGGCGCGGGTCGTTCGGGTGGAACCCGCGCAGCCCAAGTCGTCGGTATGGGCATCGGCGGTAGGTATGGTCTGCTTCCCCGCAATGGAAGCACAGAGGGCGTCGGTCGGGCGTACGCCACACGTCGGTTTTCCGGGGTGCGCGAGGCTCCGGGCGGGCGTACTGCGCCGGGTCGTCGTGGCGTCTGTCGTGTTGCGGCGCAGGAGACTGACGTCGGGGCGGCGCGACGTAGGTGCGAGGAGGAGGCGGTGGCCGTCGGGCCACTGCGGCGTAAGTCAACGTGGGCTCCTCGGTGGCTGCCACGGCGACGGGAGCCTCTGGTTGGATGGCTCTCTGAACTTCGTCCCGCACAGCCTCGGCGATGGAGAGCATCGCTGGTCGGCTTGCAGCAGGCAGCAGCCGGCGGATTTCCTCCCGGACGACCTCCCGGATGATTTCGCGGATGTCCGTACCAGGAGCGTTTTCGCCGCTAAGCAGAGCGGTTGCAGTGACGCTTGGATGCCGCCGGTAGTGGGAAGCGCGGGCTTGGAGGGCACGCTCGATGTTTGTTGCCTCGGTGACGAAGGCGTCGACGGTTGCCGGCGGGTTGCGGACGAGGCCTCCGAAGATGTCGTCTCTCACCCCGCGCATGAGGATTCGTAGCTTCTTCTCTTCTGCAGCCCGAGGGTCGGCGCGGGCACTTAGGAGCAGAACGTCCTCTACGAAGCCGGTGACGCTCTCGTTGGGGCCCTGGGTTCTGGTTCGCAGTAGGTCCTCAGCTCTCTCTCGGCGGTGGTGGTTGATGAACGTAGCTTTCAGACCGGTCTTGAAAATGTCCCACGACGTCAGAGAGGACTCATGGTTCTCGTACCAGTGCTTGGCGGTCCCCTCAAGCGAAAAATAAACGTTGTGTAGGCGCTGCTCGTCGGTCCAGCCATTGTGGCGGGCAACGCGTTCATACTGGTCAATCCAGTCTTCGACGTCTTCGTAGAGTTCACCGTGGAAGGGGGCAGCCGTCCGCGGTGCGACGGGCAGGTAGATGACGGGAGAAGAGGCGGGGGCTTGCGACTGGTTGGCCATCGTCGTCTTCGTTGGCTGCTTGGTCCTGGGCGGCAGAAGTCCGAATTCCGGTTGTAGGCCTTGGGTGCGACGACTCAACCGGATTTCGGTAGTGCCTTCGTTGGTTCTTCGCGGGCTTGGCGTCGGACTTGCACTGCGGGCCCTCGGAGGGGTACGCGGCAGGGGCATGCGTTACCCCGCACCTCCACCAAAATGTCACGAATGACAAGTGATGAGGCGGTGAATAACTGAGTAAACTAAACGTTTAATCGGGCGAACTTGTGCCCAAAAATAAAGAAGGAAACAAAAGATAACAGTAAAGCATCGCGGGCGTCGAAGTCGGCGAAAGAGCAGAGTCGAACGCTGGGGCGAAACTGACCCGGCTTGCCAGGCGGAGCCCCTTTTGTACACACGTGGTCTTCGGGAACATTCGGCGTGGAAGGTTCGGTTCGTAGAACATTCTAACCTCGAATTAGCAAGGCGGCTCTCGAACTTACTAGAACTTCACATTACAGCGTCACCAAAAAGGTGTAGGCGCGGCCAGGAATCGAACCCTGGCCTTCTGCGTGGAAGGCAAGCGCGATAACCGCTATGCCTCGGGCGCGCTGCCTACTTGGTCAGCTGCGCCCGCGGCAATATCCTTAACCGTCAGGCTTAACTGAGGTGAGATGTAACTGCGGTTAAGTGTGTCCAACGGGCATTCTAAACCATAGTTACGCTTGAGTACGATGGGAAGTCGATGTCAAATGTAGCATATTTACACGGACACCCTTAACAGCAATTAGGTTTCACCTTAGTCACACTAAACTTTGGCTAGGTGTGCCCGTGTGACTAAGATACAAAGAAGTCTGCTACTTGACTTTCCTGCAGAACACCTACACGTCCAATCACGGGGAACAATAAAAGGAAACTAGTGAATTGCGACGCTCAGAATACGATTAGAACAGAAAAATTTAGATGTTCGCAGGGTTAATCATGACGTTTTACTAGGTTATTGTCCATGCGCACGTTCCATTTTTCAGAGATAACCTTATCCTGAGCTACGTCATTCCCTTGGATCCATCTATCGTCACTCGCCGTAATTTGCTTGCTCTGTGTTCTGGAGGAAAGTGAACTCGCATTCTTATTTAAGTGTGTACCACGTTGTGTTTCCGTAAAATACTACACCCCCTCCTGCCTGTGCAGTGTTCGCAGTTCATTCCAAAAACCAGTTCCGCGCCTTCTTTTAATCATTTCAACCAACAAGAAAGGCGACTCGTACCGTGTTCCGATAGCCATGAGGTCTCCATGGAAAAAGAAAAAGTCGACTTTTTGCCACTGTGACCGCATGCTTCTGTGTTTCCGGGAGCACTAGTGTTTCCCTCAAACAGCATGCAGATAGTGCGGGAAGAGACGTCCGCCCAAGATCCGGCGGCGATCAGTTAGTCGAACGACGTTTCATCGACAGATCGTTTCGTCGACATGCGACGTATCATTAACAGTTCAGTTCCGAATGCCATTTACTCGCCAGTTTGTTGCATCAAAAGGGTTTCCGCGTTCGTTTCATCGATACACCTTGCGACGTTTCGTCCAACACAACCCTGCTGTTTTCGCTATGTGACGTCTTGCGTCTCGCCTGGTTTACTAAAGGACAAAGATGAGGGTGAGCCTACACTCTAAGAAATGCCTGTGCGTTTATTTACCCGCAAAACACTCAAAGAGCCAAGCATTGCGATCTAGGAAATCAGCTCAGCGAATGATGGGGTGGAACATCCGTTCAGACCTATAAATGAAATCTGCGCTGTGGCATTACGCAATGTAAAGCGTCATGCTTGCAATGCGTAATGCCACAGCGCACACTTTATTTTAAGGTCTAAACGATTGTTCTGCCTCATCATTCGCTGAGCTGATTTCTTAGATTGCTGTGATTGGATATTTGAATGTTTTGCGGGTAAGTAGACGCGCAAGCATTTTTTAGAGTATAGGGCTTGGGTAAACACGCCTGAGTCTAGTAAAAAATTACGTTGTCGACGAAACGTCGCTGGACCATGTGGCCACAAAGCACCGCAGTGTCGACAAAACGCGTGTCTATAGAATGTGTGTCTGCGAAAACTTGACCCAAAAACGAGCTTCCACGAAACGTGTTCTCACAGAACGTTAGGGGCACGCCAAGAACACACCGGCCCGGGACGCAGAGTTGAGCCTTGAGGAAACAAGCCTGTCCTGGCCTTCGCTGAAGGTTTCAAAACCAACAAGGCCATCTTCAGCAACTAGCAGTCAAGCTGCAGGATCGCCAGCCCTCAAAAAAGAGACACCGGCGCGCGTGTATTTGCCTGTGTCTGCGTTTTGTTCAAATGCGAGTAGTAAGGACATCAACCCCTTGCCTTAGACGCTGCGCGGAGCGAGAGCGGCTACCGACTGCATCCTCTGCGTCGAAAGAACAGACGGCGATTGTGTGAGATTCGGCCGCGCCACGAACACCACTTGAGCACTTCAACTCTAGGAAGGCTGCTCTCTCTTAGGTGGCCTTCGTGCCATCGGAGGAGGTTCCGAATCGTTTCGTCGAAACAGATTTCGCGGAAACACGTTTCGCGAATCATGAATACCTTTTCAACGATAGACATTTCTTGACAACACGTATCGTCGACAATGGAACGTTTTTGGGAAACTTGTTTCGAGTGCACATGCTACTGCGAAGTTTTGTAGACATTTCTTTTTCCTTACACTAGGTGGTTTGGATTAGTGACTTCATTTCATTTCCTGGAGATATACAAAAACTATAGCGAAGCCGCTTCGGTAGCTCCACTATAGCTTTTAGATAGACCAAAAAACAAATTCTCGAGTCCTATCATGTTAAGCTTCCATACAAACCGGGTGACGCGAGGTCACGCCTCGTTTCGCTCCGCCCCGCTCGTGGAAAACTGATTATAATCTCAGGCCCGAGCTTACACCAAGATTTGTCGAAACTGCCAAAGGTTCGACAAGCCGGGCTAAAATAAGTTACAGGGCTAGTTGGTTAAACATCCTAGACACCAACTCATGTTTACAAACAAACCGGAGCGCCCGGAGCGCCCCTAGCGGACGCCACCGGCGCCGCGCATGCGCGATGGGAATGTGGGCAAGAAGCTCGCCGTCGCTCATAAACAAACCATTGAAATGCGATGTTGTCGGTGTAAGTGTGAGTCCCCCTGCTCTTTTTCGCGTTCGAATTGTTGGTTCTACGTCTTCCTAACGATGTCTGACTATATTGAGCGGCGTCAGCGAAATCACCGAGGCTCGTTACACCACAAAACTTCGCGTGAATAATGTGACATGTGGCGATTCATTCCGCGTGGACACCGCAGTATGCACGCTAAAGCCTAATTCGTATGATGAGATTTCGCTCGCAATTTTCAATCGCGACGCCGCTCGGGCTGCAAAAGCGTGAATCATAGCTGAGATGGTCCACGTCGATACTGAAAATAGCAAGCAGAATCGGACGAAGTGAATTAGGCATAACAAGTCGGTGATGGTCAGTGGTAACAATGATCAACATCTCCTTGTATCTACTGTTTACATCGAGCCTGCTTACCAACCTTCAAATTTAAGTGTTTTGAGGCCTGCACTTACTCTTATCGCAAGTACCGGGCCAACATTTGGTCTACGGGCCTACGTCGTCTAAGAGAGCAGACGACAAGCAGAAACGTTTGAAAGAGCAGACGACAGTTTGAACGATCGGGCGGCCATTTGAACTTGTAGACGCACTGAACGTAGCCCGCAGGTGGTCCGCACAACCTGACGGTTTTCTGGCGTTCATGTTGGAACAAAACAAATAAATCTGATGACCACAGGTATCCGTGAATTCAACCCAAAGGGCTTCCCGCCCAAGCAATCATTGTCCGACGGTGTCTGCTTTTCCCTTTTCACGGCACATATCCAGATTCTCGGACGAACCGAGCACGTGAAAACTAACCTTCAAACCTTTCTCGGCACTTTTGGTACGGCCCCAGTCGCGGCGTTTTGACGAGAAGGCAGGTTTTTGTCTGGTTCCTTTCAAAACAACGCAGGAATACACGTCTGGCATGGGGACTTCTGCCCACAGCCCCAGACCGGAAGTGCGACCGGCGGGCCACCACCGCGCCGTGACGTCACAGAGATGAGTTCGTGCATACGCACTCCGGAGTGCATTACGGGAAAGATGGCTATACGTACTCCGACGAGAACTCAGGCCCATCGGGCCACCCCTTCCAACGGCGCGTGTACCACTGGGGAGCGTGTGTTAACCCAGCCCCCGCCTGTGTTCAGCGCGCTTCGCGGAGACAGTATTGGCTGGCTAATTACAAAACGTAACTAGTACACGCGCCGCTTCGCGGCGTCCTGCCGGCAACCCAAGCCCCGCTGTCCCTGATCGCACCTCCGGAAAGGGAGTCCCATTTAATTCTGCGATGTTTCGTCGACAACAATATCGCAAAAAAGAAATGTCGTAAACATCGCAATATGCCTCGATAAAACAAAAATGAAAAAAGTAGGCCCACCGCGGATCGAACCCGCGTCAACTTGCGCACAAAGCGGACGCCTTAGCCCATATGCTATGCCATCGGTGAAAAAACTCGTTGTGACCATTCGTTTTATACGAGTTTAGCGCGGAGTGCGTATAGGCCATCTCGTCCTCAAATGCACTCCGGAGTGCGTATAGTATTACTCTTTAAAAAATTAATCAAATAGTACGAAGGTTATTTCATAAACCGCTTAACTCTACTCTTGCAACATCATGGCGTCCCTCAACCTTTCATCTAGCTTTAAGAAGTCTTAAGAATTACAATCTCGCCATTTAAGTTCACACCAATATTTCTACGTTGATTTGAAAAAACGTTTTTAAGATTTATGGTATTTGCGGAACGGAAATATGTAGTTATTGTTGTACCCATATTGCCTAATAATATTTACAATTTATAAATGCTACCGCTGGCCCCCTCTTTCAGCTCACCAGTGCCAAACGCACTACTAAATTAACAAATCAATAAATACCCCGGTATACGTAACAACATGACAGTTGAACAGAACTTGATGCTTGAATCAATCAAGAGTTTAAAAATAAATCGCGCAGATAAAATAGCTTGTCGTGTAGAGACAATTACTGGCAACTACACTCGCAGAGCGCGGTGACATAACCGACACCCCACTGCAACCCAACAAGCCAAAACCTTGGCAGAGTTAAGTGACTACATTAACGCTCTGTGGTATTTCGGCTCGGAAATACCGGGAGTGACATTTTACTACAGCACACATCTACCGCTCAGAAGACAGCCATATTTTAACAAAAAATAAATAAAATAAAAAATAACTTCGAACACAAAAAATAACCGATCAGAACGTATATTAGAATAAAAAGCACTTGCAAATAGCGCTGTACAGGGCCTTTCGGGCCGATCGCTATGGATTACACGCTGATATCGTCGATGAGACTGATAAAAGTTCTAGGCCAAACAAGCAAACTGAAACTAAGGCAGGTGATTGACCAGATACTAATGGGAGGGGAGGTACCCAGTGACTGGAAAATTGAGCAGGATGAGATTGTTATATAAGGGCAGGGGAGACAAAGATACAGTATCAAATCATACCGGCCAATCACAGCAATCTTCAGTACTATACAGACCAGCTATGCAAATCGTAAAAAGAAGAACGGAAGAAATGGGCAGAGAAAAAGCAGATTCTGGGGAGCTTCTAAAACGGTTTCAGGATGGATAGACGACTAGATGATAACTTATTCATAATCACTCAGTGCATAGAGATAGCAATGAGACAAGCCAAAAAAGCCATTATGGGTAAAGCATTTTCGGACATCAAAGGGGCATATGACAATGTGAATCAGGAAAACTGTGGGACCAACTGACAGGTGTATGGGCTAGGGGGAACCACGGTCAAGTTCCTAGAACAGGTTTATACGGAGAATAGGGTGATATAAAATGGGAAGCCAGGTGCCTACAAGACCAGCAAGGCAACAAAAAGAGGACTTAGACAGGGGTTGCCGTCGTATTGTCTCCCCTTGCTCTGCATGATATACCCCAGTGAGATGGAAACAAGATTAGAGCAGTCCAACTTAGGTTTGACTCGAATTATGCATGGAAGAAGGACATAAAGCAACTTCAAGTATTGCCAGGGTCGATGTATGCAGACGACATTGTACTCGTATCAGAAAGTCGTGAGACACTCACAGGAACTGATTAGGATTTGCAGCAGGAAGGAGACAGTTTAGGACTAAAATTCAGTAGGGACAAGTCGGGTGCAAGAAGTCTTCAACGATCAGAAGGGAGAACCCTGGAGATACAGGACACAGCGTGATAGAACGCGTAGAAAAATACATAAATATCTGGGAGTCTGGCTCTAACGAGGGAAGGAAATATATAGAGGAACACGAGGAGAATATAATTAGAAAAGGGAAAAAGAAATTCATCTATTATGAAAACTCAAGGCACTATGGAACTATAACAGATATGAAGTGGTCAGAGGTATATGGAAAGGGAGTGATGGTACCAGGACTGGTCTCTTTGGCAATGCAGTAACTGGTGCATGAACTCTGAGGTTCAATCAGGGTTAGAAATTCGACAGAGAAGCGTAGGCAGATTGGCGCTGTGGGAGCACATGGAAAAACACCAAATGAGGGGAGTGCAGGGGGACATGGGATGGTCGTCTTTTGGAGTAGCAGGAGGCAATCAGCAAGTTGAAATTCGGAACAAAGGTCGACCGAAATGGATGATACGCGGTGGGCACGGAAGGTGGTTCAAAGCATTTATACATGAAAAGTTTAAACACAAGATGGACAAACCGAACCCGAAAGCTAACATTTAAATATCTACACACTGGTGATGGGGTGAACAGACTACAGTGAAAAGGGGGTGAAAGAGGCAGAGAGGAAAATGTGGGAGGGGAGAATGCAGGATGTAAATCAGCTTTAACAGTGTACAGGTCACGAAAGCAGGACATAAGAAAGGAAAATCTTTTTGACAATTCACTGGGAAGTGCTTTGCTCTTCGAGGCAAGAACGGGAGTTTTGAGGACGAGGACTTGTATAGGGCTAAATTCTCTAGGAGGACAGACACATTATGAAGCCGCCTGCCATAATCGATAGCGAGACAGTAGAGCACTCTTGGTTTTGAAGTGCACGGGGCTTCGCTTCCTGCCCTCCCTGGGAAGGGGTAACGGATTTGGCTGGGGCCCTGGGTTTCACTGGCGACGATGGAGGGACGGTAGAGTAGAAAAGGATTAGCAGTGACAAAGAGACGATTAGAAGATTGGTGGAAATTATCTCAGGGAAAATTGAATGGTGCGACAACTAACTAGCACAGCTGGGGAACAGGCGGGACAGAGGAAAATTGGGACCCCCTCCCGCGTGGCTCCGGCCCAAAGTCTCAACCCTGTCTCCCAGTGGGTCCGGTGCTGGGCACGCCGAAAAGGTTTGACCAGAGGAAAATTGGCGACCCCCTCGCCGGGGGAAGAGGCAGGGGGGTGATGTTTTTTAGTTTTTTTGCCCGATCCCCCGAAGGTCATCCTGGTGATAACCTCACACTGCCTGGTGATAGTTAGGGGGAGAAAAATTGGTCTTAAAAGGGTGGAGAAATCACGTTTTTGTCTTTTTAGACTTAGGCTAGGTGGCGCAAGCTACCGCCCGGTACAAAGGGTATAGCCATTAACATCCATCCATCCATCCATCCGTCGGAGATTCCTGGCACAGAGTTCGACACCGTTCAAACTCATCGGATAGGGACAAAACGTACATTGCGTAGCAAGAATACCTATCCCCAATGGTCAGGAGAACTTCTCCTTGTCACTCACATGGAAGAGAACGCGGTCAGTTGTGTCTTCGGTCCGTTGAAGCTAGTGGTCACATGTATGCCCACAACAAAAGAAGATCACCGGTGTGTAGGCGCTGCCGAAAGAATATCCATGGTCTTGGCAATCCGCATGTTGAAGATCGCACTTTGCACTAAGACGAAATGCGCTGCTGGTGATCAGAACTCTAGGACTAGATTTACCACATCTACCACAGAAGCGAAATCCTACAGCAGGCTTGCAGGCCGCATCACACGCGAAACTAGGTCGACTAGGTCCGGTCTTCGCAGGCATTCCGGCGTTTGTAAACGGCTAATGCAAGTCATCCGTCAAACCACGTGATCACGCTTCTGCCGTTACCCGCGCACAGAGAGCGGATTCAAGCGATAAAAAGTATACGCCTCATTGGTCCGGCGAGTACGCACCGTCCACCACGCCTTCAGCTTAGGAGAGAGAGAAAATGAGAGAAGGAGTAGAAAGAAAGCAGCCCAGAACGGGGGTGCGCTTACAAAGGCTAATCTTCAGGCCCATCTCAACAATGAACCCAACCAGAGGATTAGTCACTTGTACCTCAAGGTTGATAGTGCAGTGGATGTTATGCGTGGCCTCGGGCTTTTAGTCAGGTTCCATACTCTGCCTTATCACTAAGCTTCGAGACTGTAGTCACGTGACCCTAACCGGAGACAGAATTGGCCTCAAACACGCATAGCGTCTACCCTGCTGCCAATACCGATTGAACAGGACGTACAGCTCTCTGAAGGCCAGATTTTGAATTTCTAAATAAGCTGTCCAGCCCAAAAGTGATTCTAAACAGGAGCAAGTTTGAGGACAATGTTTTACGTCGTATACGTAACTCACATTAAAATTTAGAATGAAGAACTAAGCGCGACTATTTTTCTGCGCACGATGTCCACAAATAAATAAACAAATAAACATATATATTATTTTTATCAATAAATTTAAAGTTATTTGTACACTGTTAAATTCGCAGTTTTTAAACTTCAAATTTTTTTACGAAAGAGTTACACAGAAAAGACACAACGAACAGCACATCGTTCGACTTTCAACACACGATGAATCGGTTGCGATGCTGCACGAACAATTTCGGAAAGATGCTGCGTAGGATACGCCGGGCGCAACGGCTTCGCAACCGTTCGAAGGGCAAAGGATTCGCGACGAAAAAGTAGCGTCTTCCAACTGCAGTAAGCTAACGGGGCTCGAGAGTACCTCGCTAACATTTCCGCAGAGCGAGCGCGGCCGGGCCGGATGGAGGCGATTGCTACGTCGTTGTTCTGGCTGCACTGATGACATTTGCACTGGCAGTCGTAGCAGCCCTCTCGAGGCTTCATTCGAGTCCAATAGACGAACTTTCTAGCCGCGATAAACTCTCAGTAGAACTGAGGGTAGAAGTCAGTTAGGTTGGCGGCGTAAGCGGCGGCTTTATGTTTGTCGACACCTGCGTCGTCAATGACAAATATGCACAGAAACATTAAGCCTATAAAAAATAGAGCACGCAGAAAGAAATACAAACATGGCAGCGGCACGGACAAAGTAGAAGACGTTAATGCTACGTAATGCAGTAAACACTACAAAATACACTATAGTAGGTCTACAAGTCAGAAGGTAAGCGGCAAATGCCCTCGAAAGGGAATCATATATCCCTCACGCCACCTCCCCATCCAATAGACGTCCCATCGTTTCCGTGACGTCGTGGCCAACGCGGGAGAGGGGTTTGCCTTGCTTTGAATATTTGCTTTATCTTTCGACCTTGACTTAGCGTTGTGGAAGCCACGAGAAGGAGATTAGAAGTCGTTTTTGTTACCGATGGAAACAAAAACGAGTTTGAGGGATTAGCTTGCCCCTTCGATGGATACAAAGGCCACTTTCAGGGGCTCGGTTTCCTCTCCGATGAATACAAAGGTTGCTTTCTTAAAAAAGGGGGGGGGTCGGAGACAAGTTGGCATCACTCTGTAGCCATTATCTATTCATTGAAGCGGAACAAGGGGTGTTTCCAGGGAACTATTCTTTCGACTGCGGATGGATTTCAAACAGTCGCATCACGATTATGGGAGGAGCTTCTCCTACCTTCTTGACTGTGTTACCGACTATGAGAAAAGACAAAAAGTAATTAAATCTGAAAAAATTGAATTAAGTTTTCAACGCCGAGGTAAGGCAATGCGAAAGAAGAGCAGCCGGCAAACAAATCCGCAATAGTCCCTATGAGCAGCTAGGGACGTATTTGGTGATCGCGGTTATAAAGCACCGGCGACGTACGCCCCATGAAGTTGGCTAAATAAAATTCTCGCTTCGAGCGAGCGCGTGAATGACTCTTTTCCACTTTCCTACCTCTGCAATGCAAAAAAAATGGTCGCGGGTTTATAGCCTAGGCGACACAAATATCGATAAGTCATTGGCTATGGCAGTGCAATATTGACCAGCCTATACCATGACATCACTAATATTGGAAAACTCTTGGCATTGACGGTTCAATAATCACCAGCTTAAGTCAACGTATATTCAATATCGGAAAGCCATTGGCCATGACAGTCCGATATTGTACAGGTTATGCCGGCGATTTCAATGTTGAAAGCTATTGGCTTTGACGGTCCAATATTGGAGCAGCTTATGCCGGCGTATTTTCAATTATTGGAAAGCTATTGGCGTTGATAGCCCAATGTTGACCAGCCTATGCCAACGTATTACCAATATTGAAACCGGTGGCGATGATATTCCATTGCTCCAATGTGATTTCAATCTTCGGAAGCATATGGCTCATTCTTGTTGGCCATTGTTAGCCACTTCTTTGCCACATCAGATCCAATGTTGGCCTAATACTTGCCTGTGCTGCCCCTGGGAGAGTTGCTCCAGCTGCGCCGAGAACTGCGCTCCTTCTTCGGCACTTAAAGGTTTGGAGGACTGGATGCCGTGTCCTTCTTTCACATATGGTTCAATCGCCAAAGTCACGGCGATCATCTGTAACGGTTCGTGCAAGCAAGTTTGGTTGCAAACTTTCTCTTGTGCTCAGGGGAAGGTAAGAGGGTGCCTATTGTCAATGGCGAGGTGTAACAGCTTCTTGGAGTGCTCGCAGGAACGGAATGTCAGGGGCGAAGCTCCTTAAGGCGTGGGTCTGTCCCTCCTAGTTGTGGGTATGTAGCCACTTCGAGGTTTAGTTTATGAATGGCTCAAGAGATGGCGTGTTCCGGAATTAACTTTATGTAGAGATGACAGATGGCGCTCGCACTCTTGGCGCTGCTCGTAGTTTAGCTGGATGGAGGCAGTAGACAAGGCTGCGGAGCGGAGAGCGCGCAAGGCGGCGGCAGCGCGCGCTCGCAGACAGAATCCAGCCGTGCGAGAGCGAGAGGCCGAAGCATGTCGTCAGGCTGCGCGTCGACGCCGCCAAGATCCGGCCGTGCGAGAGCGGGAAGCCGAATCGCGTCGTCAGTCTGCTCGGCGACGCCGCCAAGATCCGGCCGTACGAGAGTGGGAAGCCGAAGCGGCACGGCAGCGTCGCCAAGATCCGGCCGTACGAGAGCGGGAAGCCGAAGCGGCACGGCAGCGGCGCCAAGAGGATCTGCAGAACGTCAGGGAACGGGAAGCGGCAAGAAAGCGCGCGTATCGGCAGGCAGACCCCGATGCAGCGAGAGCTCGTGAGGCGTCTGCAAAACGCATCAGGCGAGCTCAGCCCGAAGGTGCCGACGCGCGGTTTAAGCGAGACTTTCTAGACGTTTCGTTCGGCCATAGCTGTGGTGTGTGTGATAGATTGTGGTTCTCAAACAGTCTAGTCACAATATCTTCCATAAAGAACGACCAGGCTCGCGCCAATGCCATCGCCGTGCTGCAGCGCGAGTTCCCTGCCAGCAGCGGTGAGTACAAGATTTGCTATAGCTGCAAGGATTCGCTAGTGGCGGGAAAGGTGCCTCCAATGAGCGTATCTTACGGCTACACGTACCCACCCAAACCGGATCACTTACCTCCTCTGAACCTTGTGGAAGAACGACTGATCGCTCCTCGTTTGCCGTTCATGAGCATAAGGCGGTTGACGCACGGTAATGGACAGTATGGCATCAAGGGGCAAGTGGTTAACGTTCCGATAAACGTCCCCACCACGGTGCAAACGGAAGAATCGCTGGTTTACCGACGATTCACTCCGGAGCTTCGCCCACTCATCATCATTCACCACGTGGATATGCTGTGACTTTTTAGGGGCGAAGCTCCTTAAGGCGTGGGTCTGTCCCTCCTAGTTGTGGGTATGTAGCCACTTCGAGGTTTAGTTTATGAATGGCTCAAGAGATGGCGTGTTCCGGAATTAACTTTATGTAGAGATGACAGATGGCGCTCGCTCTTGGCGCTGCTCGTAGTTTAGCTGGATGGAGGCAGTAGACAAGGCTGCGGAGCGGAGAGCGCGCAAGGCGGCGGCAGCGCGCGCTCGCAGACAGAATCCAGCCGTGCGAGAGCGAGAGGCCGAAGCATGTCGTCAGGCTGCGCGTCGACGCCGCCAAGATCCGGCCGTGCGAGAGCGGGAAGCCGAATCGCGTCGTCAGTCTGCTCGGCGACGCCGCCAAGATCCGGCCGTACGAGAGTGGGAAGCCGAAGCGGCACGGCAGCGTCGCCAAGATCCGGCCGTACGAGAGCGGGAAGCCGAAGCGGCACGGCAGCGGCGCCAAGAGGATCTGCAGAACGTCAGGGAACGGGAAGCGGCAAGAAAGCGCGCGTATCGGCAGGCAGACCCCGATGCAGCGAGAGCTCGTGAGGCGTCTGCAAAACGCATCAGGCGAGCTCAGCCCGAAGGTGCCGACGCGCGGTTTAAGCGAGACTTTCTAGACGTTTCGTTCGGCCATAGCTGTGGTGTGTGTGATAGATTGTGGTTCTCAAACAGTCTAGTCACAATATCTTCCATAAAGAACGACCAGGCTCGCGCCAATGCCATCGCCGTGCTGCAGCGCGAGTTCCCTGCCAGCAGCGGTGAGTACAAGATTTGCTATAGCTGCAAGGATTCGCTAGTGGCGGGAAAGGTGCCTCCAATGAGCGTATCTTACGGCTACACGTACCCACCCAAACCGGATCACTTACCTCCTCTGAACCTTGTGGAAGAACGACTGATCGCTCCTCGTTTGCCGTTCATGAGCATAAGGCGGTTGACGCACGGTAATGGACAGTATGGCATCAAGGGGCAAGTGGTTAACGTTCCGATAAACGTCCCCACCACGGTGCAAACGGAAGAATCGCTGGTTTACCGACGATTCACTCCGAGCTTCGCCCACTCATCATCATTCACCACGTGGATATGCTGTGAGTCTTTTTTTGCTCTCGCAATTCGCGCTCGATTGTAAGAGCAAATATTGCTTAATGTTGCGATAAAATAAGAAATTTTGAACGTTTTATAATCGTACGTACAAAAATATGTGTCAGAGCGATTTGTTTTTTGACCTCGGCGTCGAACATTGTGACGTTGCAGACTGCTATCATAGGGCACGTATTTACAGATATAGTTAATACCGGGAAGTACAGAGTTAATCGGCTTGACAAAACACCAAAAGGATGCTAATTAATGTCAAATCAAATAATCAAAACAGACGACAAGAACGAATCATGGAGTTGTGGAACGAAGAACACGTACTGGATTAGTAATAAACTGTGCATGAATAATAAAAATAAAGTGGTAATCAAGTGTTTTTTTTTGCTTTTTGCTTGAATTCATAGCTTGTATTGACATATGCTGTACAACAACTAACTAAACATCGCTCAGTATTAAAAAAAACTAACGAAATAAATTAATTTTTTTTTAATATGAATAAAGCTGCATAGTACCCGTTACGAGTAAAGAAACTACGCTGATTTCTATTATTCCGTGGCGAAGAGAAAATATCACGTACATTTTTCCATTGGAATACACATAAAGTCTGGAAAAATAGACGGGTTGCTGTCTGCTTCAATTTGCAACCGGAAGTCCCGTAGACACTAGCGCCAGCTGAGCCTCTAGCACTTATTGTAATAACAGTATACAGTGGTCAAAGCTTCGTGTACGCGTTGCACCTTCCCCAATAAAGCACACACATACACACACACACCAAAAGATGACAAAGATTATAATTTACAGATATTTTGTTTGAATTTCTAAAAAGCTTTTTATTCGCACCGAGGGGTGGGGAATCACAGTAACTAGTTTGAGCAACGCAAAAGGAAGAAATCTCTTAGCGAAACCTTATATCCCTTTCTGAGGCTTCTGCGAAATTCCTTTAAAAATTTAGCGCTCTAACTACTGCAAAAAAAAAAAAGCCATTTGAGCAGTTTAACAATTGGGTCAGCAAAGAAGAGTGCGACCTAATTTTGCTGACATTAGGGGCATCAAACTGGGAGAGTCAAAAGTTGATAGTACGCACGAGCATTATGATGGTGATTTAAGTCTTAAAGATACTGATGCTGTCATGCAACAAACATGACAGCACTTGAGCACCCGCCAGTACCTGCATCTCGCATATAGCTTCGAAGTGTCGCCATTGCTGAGTGCTGACTCATAGGTTCTACTTACTGGTTTCTTCAAACTACAACTTCTGGCGGTGTGAAGCTAACACGACGAACCAGAACGTCTCTCGGCGCATAAAATATTGGCATGGCTGAGAATGACGTCACATGCAACCAGTGTACTGCAACCACGGAAACATCCCAGGTACAGTCAGCATCAAAATATGAGGCAGAGTGACGACCAGAGTAGAAAAAATCCCGCACGGAGAGTTTTTGCAACTCTGGCCAGCCGCTCCAGCCATTACCCCTGTCGGGACTAGCTGTTTTAGAGCGAGGTCAGGGCGGACCGCTGCGATTTTATGTAAAAGAGGGAGGAGTTAATAGTAATATGAAGCTGTACATCTAGCCAACAACAACTGGTTGTAAACAAAAGAAATAAAAAAACATGAATGGCGTGATGATGCATAAAGACCAACAGCTGGCCATGCAACAAGAGGAATCAAGTTCACCCAGACATGTACAAGTTACTCAAAAAGTAATTAAGTTAAGTTACTGAGTATGGACGTCAAAAGTAATTTGAGTAGAGTAGAAATTACTCACATAGAAAGTAAGCACAAACTACGGGAGCACCAGATGAGTTTCAGAGCAGATGTTGCATTTTGTGGCCTCCTTTGAGTGAGGATGCATTGTGTGCACCTCCGGTAGTGGGCGGGAGTTTCTACGTAGGGGAGAAGCGGGGACCAGCCCTTTCTTCAAATGGGTCAAGTCTCCTTGAGCTTCGGGACACAGAGAAACGCCAGTCTACGGCGCTAATCCCGCAGTTACTCGGCCTCTCTTGCGTCGTGTCTGTTCGCTCCCCGCGCCTCGTAGCAGTGTTGTTGCAGTGGCGGGGGGGGGGGGCTTGTGTTTCGGACTCTTTTAAACCATTTTCTCCCCCCCCCTTTCCCTACGCCACATGCTTCCCCCTCTTTGCAAATATCAGCTGATCTTCCAACATCTTATCTCCTTTGTGCAGGAATGTCTGTTGTTAGGCAGAACAACCACTAAAATTCGAAAGTAACTTGTAACTTGAGTAGGAGTTATTCAAAAAGTAATTAAAGTAAACTACTAATTACCGAAATCAAAATGTAATTGAAAGTTACTAAACTACTCCGAAAAGTAGTTAAACTACAGTAACTTGAGTAGAGTAGTTGAACTACGTACAAGTCTGAGTTCACCCTAGATGGGCGACTTATCAGTTCTATCAACTTTGGAGCCTCTCCAGTTCCAGCCACAAGTGTTATGCGCAGGCTTAAAGTCTTTCTGCTGGTGCGAAAATAGTTCTGTAGAGATGCCCCTGTGCATCGTCTGTTTTGTAACATTGGCTGAGGTGGGGGAAGGAAGGCGTACCACTTTGATGGTTAGGGCAGCAACCTTTTCATGTCACCCCACATAAACCCTTGCAAAGGAAAGCAGATAGCGCTATGATTTTGCAGCGTAACTTGAGGCGGGGGCTTATAGAGAAGCAGACAGCGAAGTGTCTCCCGATACCAGCTACGACACTACCGTAGAACACTGATCAGAAACTACAGTAAACAAAAGCGCATATAGGCATGACTTGCCAACATAATCCCGTGTACCGTAAAATCCCTAAAAGCGCCCATTTAATATTTCTACACAGTTGCGTACAATTCAGGGATGGGCGCTTCTTAGGTCATCAGTATGCAAAAATATGTATCAACATAAGGAAGGAAGGCGTACCACTTTGATGGTTAGCAGCAACCTTTTCATGTCAACCCGCAAAGGGGACGGACAACAATGACTTCTAATAGACAATATGCGAAATTGTTTGAACGTCTCGCAACACTCTGTGCGCTGCCATCTTTGTTGCATCAAGATTTCTCTGCTGTTTGTTAATTTCATAGCGTTGTCGCTAACAATCGAGGCCTACTGCTCACCGTCATCGATCCTCACCCACGCCTGCGAGCTAAGGGTTAGTATTGTTTTACGCTTCTCTTGCGCATGTTTGGGCTTATCACCACGCCGGTTGCTGGTTTCTCGCCACAACCAACATGGCGGACGTACACTTCAGCTTAAAATTTGGCTTTGAGTGCCGGCACGGGCGTGCCGTGGGCACCTGGTTTTCGAAAGCGCTTTCTCTGCACGAAAGTGCAAGCGAAGGATTTGTCAGGACTATGCTTTTGCACCCTGGCCTTTGCTAGCGCCGAAGCCAACTGGTGAAACAGAGCATGTTCTTCGGCGCCTCACTAGATGGCGCTATGCATTTCGCATATCGTCTATTGGCAAATACATTTATTGACCCGAAGTTCCCATATATAGGCTAAAGGAGGAACGGAGGGGAGGGTGAAAGACGCCACAGTGATAACAAGAAAAAAAGGCATCTTTCACCCTGCCCTTCTTTTCTTCCTCCACCTATATATGTAAACTTCAGGTGAATAAATGTTGTTGCAAGTTAGAAGTCAATGTTGTCCGTCCCCTTCTCTGTGTCACCTTCCTCATGTTGGATACTGTTATCAACTCGCTTGTTTTGTACTTAACTGAGTACAGAAATGTCCTTAAGGTATTTGGCAAATGTTGCAAAACATGGGGGTGGGCGCTTATTGTTGCATGGGCAGATTCTTGATATTTTACGGTAGGTAAAGATAAGAAAAAATCTATGTGGGAAGTTGAGGCAGCTATGGCCGGAGGCGACAACAATGTTCTTGCCCATCTACTGTTTAGTGTCCGGTTCCGTGGGACTTGACGTGAGGCACGCCACTCTTGATGCTGAGGTGCAGGGCCTGTGCCTGCTTGCTTTTCTTGGTGCCGGAGCCTTTGGAAGGGCGACCAGCGGACGCTCGACCTGCGCCTCTGGTGATGTCTGGTCGGCGCCTGGCAATCCCTGTGGGTTGCACCTTGATGCATCGCCCGTGCTTTCTGGCACTGCTGTAGGCTGCCTTCGTGGCCAGGTACAAAGGAATCGCCTGCGGCTCCTTGTGCACTTTCTTCATTTCCAACAGCACCTGCTCCAGGGTATTTAAGTAGAAGGGGTTGTGGGATGCTAGCAGTGTACAGCAACTGTTCTTGTTGAGTCTGCCGCAGTACGTCAGCAGCATCCTATGAAAGAAAGTATTATGGTGGATCTTTTCCTAAGGGGCCATTCAGGACCAGCTAACATTCATGCCTTTGATTTTCGTCCTCTCTTTGTTCCTCTTCTCTCTCTACTTTCCTCTCTTTGCGAAGTTTCATCCTTTTTTCAATTGCTGTCTGTTTAAGGGACTGTTACAGATATGTAGATTTATAGTAATAAATGCCAGTGTCACCAAAGTGCTGCGGAACAAAACATTGTGCAAGTGTTAGCATGTACGGAGAATATCATCCCACGACTATGCCACGGCTAAGCATTATTGAATTAGTTCACACTTGCATACCATCTGAGGGCCGTCTCGAGGGGTGCAGCACTGATCTCAATGACAATTGCTGGATCGCGCTTCCCGCTCCCGCAAGTGAAGCCACCGGATAAAACCTTGCTGGGATACGATTTGTGGTTTTGCCAGCGTGCTGTAAACACGTTTTCTACTCGTTCGTCGTCATTCGCCGAAAAAGTTTTTTGAGACTCTGTGTACCGTTGAGACTTGCCGTTGTGAACACGTGGAAAATTTTACGAAAGCGCAGTGTCGCAGGAAAAAGGCACAACTCGTCGAAAGCAAGTTTCGCCGGTCTGGCGGCGTGTTCAAAGCTTCCTTGGCACGCTGAAGTGCCGTGTCTCTGTGCCTTCGCACGCTTAGATACCGACCAAGAATCGACGCCGTGTGGATGTGTTTTGCGAGTGCAATGTGCGTGAAGCCGTACGTATCTAAAGGTACAACTCGTCGAAAGCAAGTGTCGCCGGTCTCGCGGCAAGATCAAAGCTTCCTTGGCACGCCGAGTGCTGCATCTTTGTGCCTTTGCACGCTGGAATACCGATCAAGAATCGACGCCGCACCAAAGTTTTGAATGTGTGTCGCGTGTAGATGCCTTTAGATCATTTATATATATATATATATATATATATCGGCCACGGAGTTCTGGATCGTCCAGCTGTTCCGGTGAGTTGCTATCAGTAAAGGGGGAGGAGAGATCTGTCCGTGTTCTTATGTACTATTAACCATGGCTATGTTCCAAATCTACTCTAATGGATCACATGGGAGCACGAATAGAGCAAAGCTGTGGAGCAAGGAGGGTTTTCGAAGGCAAAAGTGCAAGACGGCGAGAATGAAAATCTTTGAAGCGCGGCCCATATGATCGTGTGCAATCTGTTGACCAATCACAATTAGGCGAGCCGCGCTCAAACGTCAAGTGCAATTAAGTAGGTTGATAATGAGCCAGCACTGATCAATGATGAGCTGTTTTGCGCAGTATTCTGTAAATTGTCTAAGGACGAAAAAAGACTTACCTTCCCCCCCTCTTCCGTCGCTACTGGACGCTGGAATAAGCTCGTTTCTGGACCGCGAGTGCCGCAAGTATACAGTCGTCAGAGTAAAGTAAGACGCTGATCCAGAGACACATACGGCTTCACGCACATTGCACTCGCAAGACACATTCACACGGCGTCGATTCTTGGTCGGTATCCAAGCGTGCGAAGGCACAGACACACGGCACTTCGGCGTGCCAAGGAAGCTTTGAACACGCCGCCAGACCGGCGAAACTTGCTTTCGACGAGTTGTGCCTTTTTCCTGCGGTACTGCGCTTTCGTAAAATGTTTTACGTGTTCACAACGGCAAGTCTCAATGGTGCAGTGAGTCTTAAACACTTCTTCGGCGAATGACGACGACCGAGTAGAAAACGTGTCTACAGCACGCTGGAAAACCGCAGCAAAACCGCAAATCATATCCCAGCAAGGTTGCCGTCCGGTGGCTTCACTCGCGCTGCAGCAAAGAAGCGGGGAAGCGCGATCCAGCAATTGTTATTGAGATCAGTGGGGTGCAGCAACCGCAGACGAGCCTGGAGGGGCCTCATCACAACAAGCATGTGTCAACGGAACTGATTAGAAGTTCCTAATGGTGGCCGTGTGACCCATTAACATTCATACGAGATTAACAAAAAGTATGGTGAGTGACATATGAGCAGGGAAAGTAGGTAAAGTTTCTCGATTACCTTGTTGGGTTAGGAAATTCCCAGTCCATGATCCACGACATATTCGTAGCTTGGCGGTAGCTTTCCAGCTACTGGTAAGTATCTCCGTCACTACTGAGAGTGACACGAAGCACGTCGATGTTGTCAACGCAGTTCTCGGTGTCTCATATCTGAGCGCAATTTTTAGATCAGGTTTAAAATCGGGATTTCGCATATAAAAATCTCCGCCATCATCACAGGTAGAACAAGCGATTAACGGAATCCAACTGCTGTAATTTAAAACCTTGGAATTTTCACGCCTTCATGTCGGTTGGCACAAGCGCATTCGCTGCTTTTAGCGCGCGTTTAAATTTGCAAAAATAAAAACGCATGTCAGCTTATTAGTTTTAAAGGCGGCACTGCAAACTGTACTAGAACTCGGATTGTCTTATCTGTTATCTTTAATCCAGAAGTTGTACCAAGGGGCAGTCATCTGCTTTTTATAAATGGCAGGTCATACTGGCTGTAGCAGGTAAGACCTCGCTGCGAAATCACGTGATTGCTTTTAGTGCAGTGTAAAATTGTAGGCACAAAAGTAGAAATACAAGCTGAACGACATATTTAGGCTTGCTTGATGGTGTTGTATAATATGTTTTATTGGTACATTATTATAAATTACGAAACAATGCTTCCCACAGTAGCATGAACGGAATATGCTCTAGAATCTGGTTGAAGAATGCATACGCATCGACATCAGGAATGGCGGCAACCATGAAGATAAGAAGCAGAGGAGGCGACATACCGGCTTAAGCCAGCCAAACGAGAAAATCCCAAGTGAAGCCGAAAGTAGAGGTTGCGGTCGGTGGGAACGCCCCCAAGGGTGTCCTTTCCATTTATATGGGTAGGAAGCTTCTGCAGGCGACATGAGGCCACCAGGGGTGAAGCCAGAAGTGTGGAGGGACATGCCCCCAACGATGACCAAAAACCAAGAGATGCTATTGGACAGCTGTTGTCAGTTTTTTCGTCCAAAAGCGTCTCTTGGTTTTTGGTCATCGTTGGGGGCGTCATGTAAACTCCAGAAGCTTCCTACCTCCAAGTTTCCAGCCAATAGCGTCTTTTAGTTTTATTCGTTTTCGGAGGGGCGTGTACCTCCAAACCAGAAGTTTCCCCCGGCTCCACCTCTAGTGGCGTCATGTTGCCTCCAGAAGCTTCCTACCTCCATGGCGGCAACCATATCTTCGCAGTTGTTTGCTTTCTTTCTTTGGCCAATCTCTCTCTAAGTGGGCCTCTCTAGTCTCCGGTTGCAGTTTGTGCCTAGGTGTCTGCATACATTACTTCAGGAATCATGGTATGATCTAATAGCATTAAAGTGTGTGGTGACACTTTTAGCTAATAGTCTATAAGGTACCTCAAATGTAGTACAAGCAAGTTGGTCTTTCAAATCTTTATTTGAACGAGCATGGATGCATCAGCTAGCGGGTGAATTGCTAAAACTTGACTAAAAGCTAACACCTAAAGAAGCAGAAACAAGACACAACAAAAGGACAACCAAACACACACCCACAATACTCCGTTTCACCTTACAATGTACTGCAGCAAACGCTAGAAGTGCAAACTCATAGCGTTGACAACTGCCCTTAATGCAGGAGAGCTTGTGCCACCGAGACGTACCCTAGAGCAAGGAGCTTGCGCTTGTAGCCTTTCCTGTGGTACGTCATAAGGTGAAATAGAGTATGGAGAAAATAGGTCTGTTCGATTCGGCCGGAATGTTCCGTACTAGTTCTGTCCGAGTTCAGAGGGGTGTAGGACTCGTGCAGCGGCGGCACAGAACCAGCAGGGATGGGATGGATATGCCATTTGCGCCAAGGTGCTTACTATGCTACATCCTGCTACATTTTGCCAATATGCCAAGAATTTGCACCAACATGGAGCGAAAACTTATTTTCACTTTATTAATACTGACAATATAATAAATCAGGCACTGCTACATG
>JAZHYW010028226.1:0-41672 GCA_037355805.1 Ixodes ricinus | reverse complement strand
CAGTCGGAGCTCTTCTCAGATTGTTTAACTTGACCGTAGTCAAGAAAGACGGATGAGCGTTCCGCTGACTCTTTCATGCTTTTCGTTTGACGCACTTCTAGGCACAGCCTCTTCGAATGTTTTAATTTACAGCTTAAACCGAAGCGTGCAATCCCAACGCAGGAGCATTACACTTTGTTATTGTAGCCCACAGTCCCAGTTATATGTTGTGAAGTTGAGAGATTCCGCGTGCAGAGCCTTGCCACGCGGGAAACGTTGGTAGCGTAACGCATTCAGGATACCAAGGCCTAACGCGGTAAATTTGTTGGTGTGGCCTACCGGAACGCAGGCGGGGTACGTATAGGACTTCAGTGCTCTGTCAGCTTTCGAATCGTGTTTAATCAGCGAGGACTCGAGTCTGGCCGAAGGCCTACGCAGTACTAGTGTCTAGTCCGTGTCCGGGTTCGCCTTCAGTAGGTGATGTAGAGCATTCAGCACAACGGCCTTGTTACAAGGTAGGTGTTGGGTAGTGTCACCTAACGCTAAATAGGGCACTAAAGTGGATTTTTCTTTTGTATTATTGTGGTTCAAACACTACCTGCGCCCCTAAGCATCCCAGAAACACCTAAGCTGATTGTTTTCTATTTTGGGTTTTCTCAAACATTTGGGCCAAAAGGAGGGGTCGTTACGTTTGGTCACCTTTTTAATGAAGTAAGGCCACGCGTGGTTTAAAAATTGGGGTTTCTTGGATGCTTAGACCAATGGTCTGTATAGAGATGATTTGTTACGTTTAAACAGATTAAAGGTCACGCATGATCTTAATTTTGGGAGTTCTAGGCTGCGTAGGACCAAGGGCCCGTACTTTAGATCTGCACCAAATTAGGTCAATCTAAAAGTTTACGTTACTGTTGTCCAAAATGAATACCTAGCTTTCGACGCTTTACGGACGTCAGTGCTGAGCAGTGGCTTCGAATGCCGTAGCAAGTTACATATCTTGAGCTACGTGTGGCAGTTTACTGAGGCTTCACCCAAACTGACAGCTCGTATTTGCCCTTGATTGGCGCTTCATATTCAACAATGTAGAGAATAATTCATTATGCCGTGCCCCTTTAAAGGAGTTAGGGCTCGAAAATTGCATAGACAAAATTCACCCTAAAATAAAATGCTAATTGGTTCTTTAGTACATATGTTAAAATTTGCGACTTTTAATGCTCTAATGATTGCAAACTTTTATTTGTATTTTTGTAGATTTTTCGATTGTGTAAATGAGGCAACATTGGCAAAATTGTAATGTGGTTGGGCCCAATGAGTCCCATCGTGGTGCCCATACACCGAACGATCATGATTGTGTAGTTGAACGCGGCTTCCTTCTTGGGTCTACCTATGCTCGTCCAAGCTCGGTGTACGCCACGATCGCACCATCGCATGCTACTCACCTCCCCTACTCCTGGGTAAACTGGGCCGCTCCTCGTCCTGGCCTACAAAACGAGCTCTGGCCTCCCCTACTTCTTGATGTGCGGGAGATCCTAGACCCTCTGCCATGAACAACCCTAACCCAAGTTATAGAGGACAATGGACCTTTTCCACATTCGGACGGCACCAGGCGGTGGCTGCACGAACTAAAAATCGAGGAAGTGACCTACCTGCGCTACCAATCGATAATGGGAGCTGCGCTACCAGTTTCTTCGCTCTCTGAGCTGCGGCGCATGCCCAACGCGACTTCAAAGAGGGGCATCAATGGCGTCCACCCAAAACGTCGTGTTTTTCTTTCCGTCCACTTTCTTTTGTTGTGTAACAGAATTATATATATGCTGCAATTACGTGTTCTACTCGCTGATCCACAGCCTCCTTCCGAATTTCCTCGATTTTTCGTGCCGACTTCCGCAGCTTGGCTTCGGGCGCTCGCGCATGCGCAGAACGCTTCTCGGAAAAGGTCCATTCCTCCTCCAGTACAGAAAATTAAGGCGGCTCGGACTTGAGCTTTTAAATAAAGTTTTTCTCCTCCTCCTTCTTGACTATTCCAACCATAACCTTGCTTTAGCCCCCTTGTCACCCTCCCCTTTGAAACTTTCATCCAGCGTGCATGTGCGCCCAACTGACTCGTCGTTAGCTATCCTCGGTTCATTAGCCTCGGCTTGCCGGGTTTCTTTAAGATCACATGCGATGGCTGTCGAGGAGAACGCTTGCGTATCTCTCAACGCGAAAGCGGCTCCAAATGTCGCACAAAGTCTGTTGGGCTGTGGGATCTGGAAACGGACAGCAGAAGCAGCCACCGGTTTTGTTGTTCCTGTTCACAAAGAATCCTATGTTACCTGAGGCATGAAAACGTAACGTCGCGCGCGATGTCTGGATGCATTCGAACGTGACGGCTTTGTGTGCAGACCATTTCATGGCCGCGTCTTGCACTGTCGACGGCGAGATTGTCTACGACATCGAACGCAACGATGTCACCGTCTTGGCTGGAGCTAGTGAGTGAGTGAATGAAAACACGTCATTTAATGTGTGTATCCCTATACTGACTAACGACATCAGAGGAATAGGAAGGGTGCTATGATGCACAGTCCTGGAGGCCACCCTTCTGCAAGTACGCGAGAAGTGAACCCAACACTGTATGCGAACGAACAGAACTCAGAATGTCTAGCTTCCATCATCTCATGAGAACAATTACTCGAATCGCCGCTGGCTTCCGACGTGTCTGACCCTGAACGCCGCTGCGTTCAGAGTCAGAAACGTCGGAACTATTAACGAGTCCCACAAACTTAGTGGTGCCACAGATACCGTCGTCTTAAAACCATGTGCTCGAAATGCGGAAGGTAAACGAGGAAGTTGAAACACCGAAGGCCGAGACGCCAAGAAAGTCAAGTCTGCATGTTCGTGCAAGAACACGGTTAAACTTCGCCGTCTGCAACACCGCGTTGCTTGGACAATCTCCAGAACGTCACTGACCTTTCAAACATGGCGGCTTTTCCGGACGGCCACCATGTTTCATTCAAAGGTGCAGCCGCTAAATTAAATTTACCCCGAAATTAAGGTTTCTTTTACCAAACAAAGTTAGCACAAATATAGTAACATTTCTGTAACATGATCCATGGGTTCTAGCAATATATTTCACTTTTATTTTATTTTGGTGTGTCCTAACCACTTTGAGATTGCACAAGATGTGTTCACCTTTTAGTTAACTGCTGCAGAGATTGGCCTCAGCATATATTTTTGTTGGGAGAGAAAGAGCAAACGAAACATAACTACATTACATGGTATTTTCTGAAGCTAAAATATACCGGGGTGGCTGAGCTTGCCGGTCGATGATGCTAATAATGAGGTTCAAACCTTTAACACGGAAAAGCATAAAGTCGGGGTCACACTCCTCATACGTCATACAAAGGGCAGTCTGCCATCACGAGTCGCCGCATTATCCGTGGTTCGAATGCCGCGTGTCCTCCTTGAACTCGTTGCCATGCGGCATTCGAAGCACGAATCTCGGGGTGACTCGCGTTCTAATCTGTGTGCAGACTGTCTTTTGTGTTAGGTATAAGCAGTGTGACCCCGGTTTAACGGGGCACTGACACATCAAAATTATATATTTTTTTTATTATCCGAAACGATTGAAAACGATGCCGGGTCATTACCCTCAAAATTCGAAACTTGAGAATTCAGTATTTGTGAAGAAAAAATAAAAAAAAAACAATTTCCAAATGCCGAATTTGAAGTTCCCGCGCAATCCGCGCCAGTGAGTGACGTCAAATTTTGCGGTCTCCTGCGAGTCGACTTTCTTTCGGACCTCCGCTCCACGCTACGAAGCAAAGCGCCGCTGCCACCGCGACCTGAAGCGAGGAGGAGGTGAGGAGCGGGATAGAAGGGCTCCGGCGAAGGAAAAAAACGGTTTCTTCCCCGTCTCACCGATCATCCTCTGCTCGTGCGCCGCCAAGTTTTCCGAGGGAGGATACAAATTCAGGAAGCGACATCACACCGGACTCTGATTTTTAGTATTTCAAAAAAAGGTGCCGTAGTGCGTTCGCAATTGCGTTAAAAAAATGTTTTATGCTTTCCGTTATTAAATGTTATAGAAATGTCACCTACGAAGCTTCTAAATTTCATGATTTTTGACGTCACCGATCAGATGAAGCAAGGAGGTGAGCAGCGGGGGAGAAAAACGCCAAATATAAAAAGACACGCACGCGCGCGAAGAAATTTTTTTTCGCGATGCGCTTTTTTTATGTGTCTATGACTACAATTTGCATCGTTTTGGAGAATAAAAAAATACGACCTTTGGGGTGTCCGTGCCCCTTGAAGAATGCGAGCCTACACCGATGTGCATAACTTACACCAACGGGAAAATAATGTTATTTTTATTTATTTGTGCTCACTAAAGTAACTGTCTCGGGCGATAATACACTATGCTGCCCAAATGGTTTCACGTACGTAATGTATGAATAGAAAACATGAAGAGATGAGCTGATTCGTACCTGTTTCTTTAAATAAGATGCGCAGTAAAACAGGGGCAAAAGGAGAGGTTTTCAAAACGAAGAGCTACTTTCAACTTAATGTTTATTAAAAAGAAACGATATTATTTATAAACTCTGTCAGGTTGTTCGAGTGTATATACAAACTCCTCATCGAATAGATGAACTGACGGGGCCATTATACATTTTCTGCCCCCTCTCAATCTAATGTTTTATGATTCATACACTTCTCGCCAAAATTTGCTTCATCCCAAGAATACTTTTTTCTTAGTGCCCGGGGCGCGTCGGCATCTATCACAATGAAGAGCCAAGTTGCCCCAGTGGAATTGTTTTACAGATATCGCGCGCTCGTGTGCCCTATCGTTTTCGCAACTTCCCTTTGGGCCCCCTTATGCTTTTCCGTAACTCATTGGGAATTTATAGACGACTGAAGTAGCAGATTCTACGTGCCGCCCTACATAGCGCTTCAGCTTAGCTCCAGACGCAGCCGACGCTGCGAGGTAATGGTGTAATCAAGCCATTTCAAAAGTGCAAGTCCCTGTATCTTTTTTTTAATACGATGGTAAACCTGAGACTGGGGTAGGAAAACGGAAAACGCGAAGGACGACAGAAAAGAACAGGCAACGTCTCGATCTTTTTTGATTGGCTATTTTGCCTTTATGATTGGCTTATCGATGATAGAACGCCTAAGGAAACCTGACGAACGCTATGATGGAGCGCTTTTGGCGCTGTGTGCTTTTTCGCATCAGCTCGTAGCGTCGGCGGCGTATGGACTTAAGGTGAAACAAAGTGTCGAGTGGTCCTTCACATCAGCTTATTCATTTTTGTCGTTATTTTCGAACATAGGACGGAACGTTTCACTTCCATATGGGCTGCGACTTTACAAAAGGTTGCATGAAAATTTGTGAATATACGGCACGATTGCAGGTTTGACTTTCTTCTTTGACGCAGGAGCTTTCTCGGCTTTTCCTTTTCACCTTTAAGACAACCGTTTCGGCCATTTTCTTCGAGAAACGCTCCAGGTAGTTAGCTAATTTAAGGCAGTCTACCTGTTTTCAAAAACTGATATTCGTGGTACGCTTGCGTGTCTTTGCAGTGGACGTTTCCATTTAGGGAGGAAGCGATCGCCCTTTTCAGCAACTTGGAATGCGCCGAAATGGAGGGAGAAACACCTTTCTCTGAGCGTGGTTGAGCGTGATTGATAAATGAAGTAGACACGCAAAATAATGTATAGTGATTGACAGATTAAGAAGCAGGAAGGGGGAGGGCTTATTATCTTAAGGTTTTCTTATTGTTTCTTAGCCGTTGCTATCGTCTAATAGCACACCCTTACTGTCTACGGGCGATAATACGCTGCATGAGACTCTTGACGCCCCGCGCATTCCAAGCCGCCAACGACTATAGTCGCCTTCATGGGTGCCGCTGTACTTCAGTGCTGAATGGGCTGAATGAACCCATCTTTACGTGTGTTCATGGAAAGCCTCATTGTTGAATTACTGACGGACGCCTTTCTCCCTCTCTATGCCTACAGATGTGAGGGATCAGTTCTCCAATTTCGTCATGGCGTGAGCGTAAACGCCGTCGGTTTCCCCTCTAAATTTAGCGGAAGAAATGACGTCACGTGACGTATGCACCAATTCAGTTTTTCGCTAAGCTTGGCAGGAAACTTAATGTCACGTGACATGACGTCACGGGACCTACGGGAAAATTTAGTTTCTCCGCTAAATTTAGCGGAAAAATTAACCTCGCTTCACCTATGTACCAATTCATTTTCCACGCTAAATTTGGCATGAAAAGTAACGTCCCGTGACCTCACGTCACGGGCCCTACAGACAAATTCAGTTTCCTCGCTAAATTCAGTCGAAAAATGGACTTCACGTGACCTATGCACCAATTCAGTTTCCAGGCTAAATATGGCAAGAAAATTTATGCCACGTGACTTGACGTTACGGGACAAGGGATGCGGAGGCTCCGAAAAGAATCGAGATTTTTCTGTAAAATACAGTTTGGTTCTGGTTATTTTCTGCGATAAAGAAAACGGGCAAAAGAACCGAAATTCAGTTTATTCAAGTATAAAAAAACTGTTCAGCTAATTTTTGCAACGAGCTTCGAAATGGAAAATAATGGCTTTGTCGAAACTAAAAAGAGCCATGGCATGCGTCTTTTCATTAAGTTTCGTTGACAAAGCAGGACGACGAATAATATTCGCAGTCTACTAAATGCCGGGTTCGTGACAGAAAATAAAGCCCAGTTTTTCGGCTGGCATGAATGAACTACACTTCACAGAATGCTGAAGATTGTTGAGCATGTGGCGCTAGCGCTGGCGATAAAATGTGTAATTTGGTGAATTACGTTATCTGTATGGAAATATGAACCAGAGGGCCGAACATACGAACCTTTTTGGAGCTTTCGAGTCACGGGGTCCAACGAGTCAAGAGATCCAGCACGTCAAAATATCCATTATTGAACCTCCTGACACGTTGGACCTCTTGACTCGTTGGACCGCTTGATTCGCCCTGGATCTTTCGACATGTTGAATTTCTTGACGTGTCGGACCTGCTACCCCACATTGGATCTCTTGACTCGTGCTTGACGAGTCATGTGGTTCAACGTGTCAAGAAATCCATAATTGGTTCTCGTGACTAGATGGACCTCTTGACTCCCTGTCCGACCTCCGGGAAAAAGGAGGAAGGGCTTCGAAAAAGCTGAGAATGAGAAGAGGTGGAAAAGGAACGAATAAACGCAAAACAACGATGATTCACGACTTGCAGGTGGCAAGGAGGAGCGTGACAGTCACTGCAGCAAACTTAAGTCAGTTTCAGGTTTTAAAACAGAAACTGACGCGCCTAGGCGAAAATCATTTTCTAATTCTTATAGTACAACTGAGGGAGAGTAACTGCCACATTTATTTGGCTGAAGTCCACTCCAATAACGACATAATTGTGACCGCTGATGAACGAAAATTGCTTTGATTTAAAGCTGCCTCCCCGCGACTAGGGGAGGTGTGGTGAAGGACTTTCCGTGACCCCATTGCAATATGACGCCGCAGTTCTCGAGTCATTGGACCTGTTGACCCACATTGAATATTTTGATTCGCGTCTGCCCACTCAAGAGATCCAACGCGTCAAGAGATCCATTATTGGACCTCCTGATTCTCCGTGAATATTCTGACTCGGCGGATCTCTTGGCGCGTTGGACCTCTTGACCCCCTTGGATCTCTTGACTCGTGTCTGGCGAGTCAGAAGTTTAAACGCGTTAAGAGGTGTCGTATTTAACCTTTTGACTCAGTGGATCTTTTCACTCTCTACATCTTTTGACCAGAAGCACGTTTTTGGACAGACCTTGACATTGCTTGCGCAAGCGACCTATCAAGATTCCTTTTGCACTTCGGTGTCATTCTGTCAACAAATGCTTGCATCAAAGTATGCTGGTTGATAGGACTATCAGTTTCTCTTCGAGAGTTTGAACTTTCGTTTTCCGGCGGTGGACGTTATGGCCACGCAACGTTCACGGAAGGCCTTCTTCTTGAGGGATGCATAGTTCCAGATTCCGATCTTGCCGATTGGGCTGATGCTGCACCAGGTCGAATATCCAGATGTCATTTTGAACGTCTTCCTATGTGAAGTCTCAAACGGGTTGCGTTTAGAAATTCGTACATGACACAACCATATTTACATATAACTGGTCCTTTATCATTGTTGAGCACATCGAAGTTCACCTATATATTTGAACGAGGTGTAACCATGGCAGCTGAAAGTTCGAACAAATCTCAGTAAACACCGCTCCCGAGTTCCGAGAACTTAGCGCGTTGCGCAAGAGAGTTCGCAAAACTAAAGCGATCTACCGGTCGATTGGATTAAACTCTTTCTGATTTAGCCTCTGGATCGGGTTTCTTCTGCTCACAGTTGCCAGATGAATAGCGAGGAATCCGCTAAATTGACTAAAGTTCGCATTAACGCTAAATCAATTAATATAAATGATGAATTTGCACAGAAAGCTAGCCGTTATTGGGCTTTGTCGCTATCCTTTAGATCAGTGGTTCTCAAATGGGGTCCTCGGACCCTTTGGGGTCCGCGAAGCCATTCTAGGGGTCGGCGAAGCCTTGTCTCGTCATCAAGCCCGGCACTAAACGTTGTCTTTTATCCGATTGAGAAGAAACGTTCCAATTTTCGAGTGAATTTTCTCGTGTGTGTGTCAGTGAGAGAAGTCTACTCCACACCAGCCCTTAGTTATATCACTTATTAAATCATTATCATAATTAACCTTTATATGTTTCTTCCCCTCACCACGAGCGGAGTCCTCCATCATCTCCGATCCACGAACGGTCCGCGAGACATCGATGGTTGAGAACCACTGCTTTAGATTATTGCTGGATTATTCCTGCTCAGAAAAGTTTTTCGATCTTTCCAAAACTTTCGGGGAAAAAAAACATTGTTTTTTATGTAGTTCTCATTCGGCCTTCAAAATTTCCAGAAATTGTTTATCCCTACATGGGGCCGACAGTAAAATTCAGCTTCCCCGTTAAATTTAGGAGGAAAATCGACGTCACGTAGCCAATCTACTAATTCAGTTTCCCCGCTATATTTGGCAGGAAAACACATCACGACCTTAAAATTATTTATTCATCAACAACGTATAGACAATAAATCAACACTACGATATTTCAATATCAGATCCACCGTTTGACTCACGATCGGTGCGCTGCCAATCGATTGCTTTTTTTTTCAATAGCCCATGCCACAATTATCTACGAGTACGTTCCTACTATGTTCAGAAATGGAAAAAAATGTCCTATTGTGGACGAAGCAACGACGTCGATCGAAAACCGAGGCATATCCGAAGTTCGTTTCCAGGTGTCGTTAGGTCGAAAGACACACCCGAGCACAAAAGATAGGAACCCTTTTTCTTTCATGCGTCAGTCCGAGAGATATTATCACGCCTTCTCTTCAGTAGCGATCGAAATGGGAGTGCAGTGCCAGCAATTATAATCCCCGACGTGATGAGAGTGTCAGGGCGTCATCTTCGGATGCTCCGCCTTCACCATGCGCCTTGTTGCCTTCAACCGTGCGTTGTCCATGCTTGCACGCTCGAAGCCCACGAGACGCCCGAAGTGGTATCTAATAACGAAATTAGAGCTGAAAGTGGGACTGCTAAACTTCTAGTCGTTCTCATCCGCTCAGTGAATCTATCACGGTACAACTTCTTGTTCGGTGAGATAAAAAACATGTACACCACAAACGAGCGAGATATCCCGGTAATCATTATCACAGATTGCGCGACTCATTCATCGTTCACGCGCTTTCTGAATGTGCCTAATTTCAATACATCGGAAATGGCTATGCTGCTACCAAGCGATCTTTCAATAAAAATATCGCATTCCGCCTGATCCCGCGAATGAAATACGCGTTACGCAGAATGAAGCCCCGAGAGACAGTTATAGCACGACTTGCGACATTTCGCGCTACTTGTAGCGTGTAGGGTTCACGCGACACCGACCCCGCGATTTAAGTCCCGTGACATCACATACGTCGTGGTGTCACTTGCCACTGTGACATCACATGACGTCATCGCGTCAAGTAATATATCAGGTGACACTCTGACGTCACCACGTCCCTTGACACAGGCGTCAAGTTGCCGAGTCGCGAGACACTGTAACGGGAAGTTGCGTAGTCGCGTGACATCAAGTTGCGTGGTTACGCGGCATAGTTACGTCATGCTACGTGGTCGCGTAACACCGTGACGCCAAGGTAAAGGGTCACGTGGCACCGGCACGTCAAGTAACATTGGAATCATCCAGGTGATTATCGTACGCCTGTGTTATAATCATCCAGGTGATTATCGTACGCCTGTGTTATTACATTTCAAAGAGCAGCTCTTAGTCGTCTGTTTCCGGGTTACGCAGCGTCGCCGCCGGCGTCGCCGTCGGCGTAATCGCGCGCGTTGCATTATGAGACGTTTCCCCGCTAAAGTTAGCGGGAAAATTTTTCCACTAAATTTAGCGGAAAATGTTCCCCTCTAAGTAAAGGGGAAAAACTGTTCAGCTAATTTTAGCGGGGAATTTAGCGAAAATTTCCCGCTAAATGGGAGGGCAGCAGGCGAGAAGGAGGGAGGTTACGGAGGGGGAGGAGGGGCATACCTTCCCCTCCGTACCCTCCCCTTCTCCTCCTCAAGAGCTGCGGTTCTAATTCGGCATTACAGAGAATTCTAAACGTGTTTCATTTTTGTTACAAGGCTTCGTGACGCCGTAGACTTAGAAAACCATACCATAAAAACATTCTTCTTAAGCAAACAAAAAAAAAAAACAGAAAGAAGATACATAATAGTAACTTATGTTCCCAACCGCTCCAGGAAGTATTCTTTAGGTCGCTGCACACGTCATCCCATACCGTGGGATCAGAACAAACCAGAACCCCGAGCTCTCTGTTCGGAAAGGTCGGCGGGTAGACGAAGAGCTAGAGCAGGCTATGTCTTACGCTCTGTTGGAGCGCGTTCGAAGAGCGAGCGAGGAGAGACGAAGGCAGCTAGCTGTGCATCCGCATGCCAATCATTTCGACCAGATCTCGGTGTTCTGACGTCACTGCGATCTCTCGTCTCTTCTCTCCCCCACTTTCTAGCCCTATACAAATGTTCGGTACCGTCTCGCCTCTTCTGGGAACTGATTTTTCTCTTCTAGCCAAGTGCAAACGGAGGAGATATTTGTGCAGATACTTCGCAGAGAAATCTGCCAGTCCAAATAACAAGCCCTAGAGGCACATAAGTAAGCTATACGCTTAGAATGCCGGCACTCCGTTCCTTGATTTCCTCGTAGGCGCCTCCATTTCGGAGCTTTGTGCAGAGCATGTGCAATTGGTGATTGGTACGCTCCTAAAAAGGAAACTTCTTAATCTATAGATAAGGTGTCGGGCAACAAAGTCTCTAGATAACAGCTTACTACAAGTAGCGACATTCTTTGAAGCGCCGACTGCGTGACGGTGCAGGTTTTAGGAAGCGAATGGCGGCGCACAGCAGGGGTTTGAACTGAATGGCGCCATTTTGTTGCAGCGGAATGTGCTTTGTCATTTCTATTGGTTATCGTTAGATGTAAAAGATGTATCAAGGGACTTTAGGGCAACTCACTCGGTACCGTTTTGCTTTGTCATCGACTGTTTTAACGCTTCTGGAGGAAGGAGAAGAGCTTCCAACGATTTTAGAAACAAAACAAAAAATATTAAGATTGCTGGAAACAATGATTTGAAGCGCCAACATTGCTAGAGTGTGGTTAGTCAGAAGCGTAGCTCATTGAGCGGCTCGAGCAAGGCCTATACATACTTCGTTCCACCTTAAGTTCAGACACAGCCGTCAGGCTACCTGCTGATGGAATCAATCAGACAGCGTCAAAAACGCACCATCATTGTGTTCGTCGTGTTCCTGTACGTTTTCTATCATCGCTAGATCAATCGTGTTCAGAAAATGCCTATAGTGACTCTCGCTTTCTTGACGCTGTTCGAATAGTCCCATTAGCTCGTCGCGTCGGCTGCGCCTGGACTTGAGCTGAAACAAGTTATAGTATCGCTCTTCTGTCCGTGAACCGTCAACTTCTGGAAGACAGTTTAAAATTGTTTGGCATTTACGTGATCTACAGTTTAAGGGAACGCGTGTGAATCCGCGTTCACCCTGCTACTACATCATACAAGAGAGAGTCTGTATAGACACTGTTTGAGGATTGTTTCTTCCTCGTATACTGCCACAGTGGTCATGTAAAAATGTCACACGTTCCAAGCATAAAGATGTACGAAGCATGCTTTGAAACATGCTCGACGCGTTCCCGCGGATAATTCCGTCATCACGTATGCAGGCAACGTCGTGTCGTTTGTATGGTGTACGAGCTGTCCGTCTGCTGTTTTAGATGACACACCTTTTTGTGTCAGAAGTATACTTTCAGAGACCCTAATGAGAGATAAAATGTTTGCATTTTTCAAAAGCCGGATTACAAGGGGCTCAAGGACTGAAAGTCGTCATCGGCCGCGCAGAAGCATCTTTCCGGGCATGGTTCGGAGCAAATGATAGCGTCATGGTTGTTTAATCCGCCTACTTTAAGCTAAGCGGAGAAGTTCCAACTTATAAATTAGCCGAAGAACCCAGATCACCCGGGCAAAATAAGAACTCTCGGTTTTGTGCGGCTTACCTGGTAACGCGGGGGATTAAAGTACACGTAGACCATTAGCTGACGCGATAAACGGCAAGCACAGCTTTCATCCGCAAACTTTATGCACCACCTCTCTCTTTATGCTCTATACCTTTGAGGGCAGATTTTGATGCAGCTCTGGCGCACACATCTAACCGTGCATTCCGAGGCACGAGCGATACCTTTCGCTGACACTGCCTCGTACGCGAGCTAAGACGATTTTTTTTTGCTACCATAAAATTAGCGTTGAGAATTCGAAATAAAAAATAATGGTCTCATTCGCTCGTTTGAAAACACTCTTCACGAAAACCGCGGTCATATAAGACCCTATTTTTCATTTCATATCATTTTATTACCTTAAGAGCTTTTTGAAGGAGGCATTACATAAGGGGGTGTCATTTTCAAGGTTTGAAAACAAGACAACAAAACACTACTAAAAAATAAAAAATAAAAAAGCTTAGGAAACATTATGATATAAACATAATTCACACATTTCAGAAATCAGCGGTGAAAAACTCTTATGGTCACTAAGGCTTGCCAAGCTTGTGGGCAAGCGATTCCAATCCGATATGCATGATGGAAGAGGTGAGTATTTGAATGTGTTGGCTTTCGAAAAAATTGGGTTCAACTTTACAGGGCTGGTCGAGACGAGAGGAAATATGAAGGGCCGGGGAAATAAAGGTTTGAGGGAGACCACGGGTTATAGTACAATCTCTGCATGGAAAAGAGCCGGTCTAGTTTTCTGCGAGTGTCGAGAGTTTGTAAGGAAATGGACTGTTCTAAAGAAGAGATGCTATTCCTAATATAGTTACGTGTGATAAAACGAGTAGCACAATTTTGGACAGCTTCCAGTTGATTAAATAAATAGCTTTGATGAGGGTTCCATATCACTGATGCATACTCCATCTTCGTTCTGACTAGTCTAATATATGCTTAAAATTTAACAAAGGAGTTTGCGAGAAAAAGATGCCTTCTTAAAAATCCTAATGTTTTCTTAGCTTCAGAACAAATGTAGTTGACCTGACTCTTCCATGATAAGTCTTCAGGGAGGTACACTCCTGAATATTTAAATGTGTTCGCCCGTTCAATGAAGCCAGATGAAATAGATGTGCGCACAGGGCGACACATATAGCGTGGACAAGCCATCGATGTCTTTTGCCTTTTCTCTCGCAACTAAATGCTAAGATTACAACTGTACTTCACTTCGACATTACTTGAAAAGCTTCAACGGCTACGATTCCAGCGAGTTAATGAGGGGTCGATGAGAAGCACGTAACCATCGAATGTCGGAGGTCACTTGAACTGCGGAGATGTGACACGTGCTTCGGCCCGTCTGTGGTTGACTCGAGGCGGCAGTACCCTCCGTTCCTAATGGTATACTCCCAAAACGGGCCGAATCGAGGTTTTCATCCGTGGACCGTGTAACACGTGACCCTCACGTCACTGATTCCTGCTATCCACCCTTCGCTCGAGGATGGACGGACTGAAATAGTTTATCGTCTCTTCACTCGTTAATAGTTCGGTGGACGATTGAAGCTTCATTCCCATGGTAGGAAGTTCCTTGCGATTCCGCAACGTCCCTTGTATGTATGGAATGTAATGAACTGCCTTCGTGTGGGCCAAATGACAAGTTTCTGTTCAGGAAGATCAATCCGAAACGAAAATTAATAGAACTCCGCAACCACCAAGCCTTGCATAAAGGTGTATTGAAAGGCATGTGAAATACACAAATGCACTATTGATCTTCAAATAAAAAATATTTGTTTGAAATATTGCGTAAAGTACAAAACGCATCATAAAATCTTTAATTCAAAATAGGGTGAAAGTTGACTCCCAAACATGTCTGCCCATATATTTTTTTTACTGTTGGATTAGAATGCGAAACGCTCATCGAACACTCATCCACGAGTGCAAACGGGGATAAGTGTGAATTTATATAAGTTTTTTTTTAAAGTTATGTTTTGGTTGTGCACAGCCTCCAACAGCTGTAAATTTGCATACCTCTCCTGAACGACATTCATATTTTCATAGTTTTACAAACTTTTCACACCTTTATAACAATTTTTTCGGAATATTATAAAATCAAGACGCCTACACTACCCCTTCTCTGAGACAAAATTGTCTGCCAACTAGGCAATGTCTCTATCGTATACTTGTGTGGAAAGTCATGTTTAAACTCAGACGAGCTTTGTTTAGACGTTTCACTTCTTGTCTTCAACAGATCGACCGCGTCAGTGAAACTCCGAAAGAGTAGCCCGAGCTAGATTCGATGTCCGACACAAATTTAGTGTTTATGAAAAAAAAATGATGCAGTTCTGAACAACAAATGTGACTGCGCAAAATGTCGACTGAAGCGCTAGAATATGCACTATTTTTTTCGATATTATTAAGGCCCCTCTTTGGACGGATGTTGTATGGTTACACCCGACTTGAGTCAGCGCATGCCGCACTTGAAGCTGTTCCAACCGCAGAAAGGTACTCTACTCGCAGCAAGCGGCTACATAGTATGTCACCGCGTACTCAAGCCCGTAAGTTTATAAACCATTTGGAGCATAAGCGAGATTGTTTCATGCGGCACTAGTTCTGCGGGTACACAGCTCTCGCAAAAACACCTTGACGTGGTTAACATTCATTGCTGCGGGGTAGCGCTTTTTTTTTCTCCCTAGAAAACAAAAGTAAAAAAAAAGTTCTTTACGACACTGCTTTTTAAATCTACCCCAGAGAACAGATTGCAACCCATTGCAAACAAACGTTCAACTTCAAAGCTGTGAAAAAATAATCTCGATCGCTGGCGCCCAGAACGCTGCTTCGTGGCTGTCCCGGGTCGCTCGTCCGTCTGCCCGCCGGTGCCGTACATGGGTAGGGAAAAGAAGGGTTTTTCATTGTTGCCAGTAGACAGTCGCCTCCTGGAACCCTCGCAGCCGGAGTAAATTGAAAATTCAATACCTTGAAGGAAACATTTTATTTTTATAAAATATTTTGGTTATGAGTGAAAAAATTGTTATTGATGCGGTCTGAAAATTTCCAGCCAAATTGAAGACAGTTAATATTCGGCGGAGTTCCCCTTGAAGACTACTGAGCATATCATCGACTGCTCCGCTCGAAACTTTGGCGTCGGGGCCACACATGTTTTTAAGAAACAGTTTCAAGGGCTTTGGACAACCACCACAAAGCCTATTTTCATTAGAAGCGGCCGTCTTCGGCAGCGCGGTCCTCGTAATGGTCGGGAAAAGCTCTTGCTTTCGTGACGTACCTCGTCTACGATGCCCGGTAATGGCCTCTCGAAGTGCCGGTCGTGTTTTGCTCGCCATAATCGCGAGTGATCATCTTCTTGCCTGCGGAGCGTGAACCGCATTGCCTATACTCCGTTTCTTCTTACCATGGACCGCAGGGGCCGCTACGAGCAATCTCAACCAATCCAGCGCTGCAATTGTATCACGTGATCTACGGACCCTGCGCCTGGCAGCGCCCTTGCAGGAGGTCACAAGACGCACGGCATTGTGTTGGCATCGATTGCTTGCATATTCCTCTGCGGTCCAGCGTAAGGTGAAACGGAGTACAGTGCGTGTACAACTTCGTTAGCGTCGAATCGGCTGTAGTTGCCTTCTCTGATGTTCTTCGCGTGTACTATTTCTACCGCAGTGAGGTCATAACCATTCGTCGCTTCCTACTTCGAGCCCTAAATCAATGACCATGACCAGAAACTTTATAGTCCTAAAAACGCGAATTCAGGTGTGGCACCGTAGACGATCTTTCATGCGCTCGAGTGCCCCTTCATAGATTGTATATTTTGCTCGGAACAGTTTCTGAACCTTGTCTACCGATCTGCTTGCTCCTTTAATAGCCCTAACTCCTTACAGGTTCTCAGCTAAAGAGAATGCTCGGACAATTTTAAGACATGTTCTAAGATCTAATACTAAAGTATGCACATACGAAGCGTGGCTTTTTTCTCTTTTTTTTTCTGACGTACGCTGAATATTAGGTGAGAGAAATAACGTTTCTTCTCTGTGAGCGGAATAGGCCTGTCTTCAAATTTCTTTTAACGGCTAGCACGACGATAACTTATCTGCAATCGGGACTGGCGTACTTGTTGTAAGGGTACGAACTACTCACACGACAATCAAAGAAACGCGCCTGCGCTAACCATTCTGCAGAATACGCATGTATAGCTAACCACTGCGAACGACGGAACAATCTTAGCAAAACACGAATCTCGTGTTTCGATCCGACTCGAAAAATAAACGCTCGAACAATTAGTTCGAACAATTACGTACCAATTGTTCCCGCGTACGTCGACATTTTCAAGTTTATTTGCATTAAGAGCTTCGTCGTTGGCTCGGATGCTTCTGTTGTTCCCGGCGATCACCTGGCTGCCTGTTCTCGTGAATCTGAACGCGCATGTTTTTTCAAGTAAGAGGAACATTACGAATTTACCTTTAGTCGCCCAAATCTTAAAAAAGAAGGGGGTGGCTTATTATCTGCACGCTTCTTGCGTCGTGATTCGTCCTCGGTGTTCTCATCGACGTCACTTTTACTGGCTATATATAGGGCGTTAATGAGATCTTCGGAGCCTCACCACGTCCTGCGTTTCTTCCGCTGTCAGTGACTACATCAGCTTACACATCAGCAAACCTTCGTTCTTTGAAGCAAGAAAGGCTTCTTGAGATGCACATGAACATGAATCTCCTTCTGGGGCACGTGCGCTTCTACATACAGAATGCCCGAATGAACGAGCTGCTCGGGCATTCCTCCATTCACAAAAAGAACAAAAAAAAAAAACAGACGAACGTTTTCATACATGCACAGTTTTATTAAGATATTTTTGATACGTGTGTGCATGTAGGAGAACTACGGCCTGCTAAGTTATTCGTTCTAGAACAAGGTAAGACAATTAAAAAATGTCGAAGTGTTCAACTACTATACGATAATGAAGACTGTAAATAACCAAACTACCCGTGATGCGATTGACAGCGGCAGCTGTTGCGTTGTTGAAATATAGGCTTTGGAATATTTGCTCTGCTTTTAGTGGGATAGTTGTAGGAGATGGAATTTAGTAGATGTGGGCTTTTTCAGAATGTTTTTTGGGAGATATGCTTCTTTTCTAAAGGACATGGGGGTCTCGACGCCTTTGGTTCTTACGCGCTGCCTTTCGTGAGTGTTGGTCGGCGTCCAGCGCCCCTCGCTGTTCTCATGTCGCTAGGGCCCTCCGTCTTCTCTGGTCAGCGCGGTGCGCTTTCGTTTTCCGCTCAGCTGTACCACGAAGGTGCATCTGCCCACTCTGCCCTCATCAACTCAACTTCCTCGACTGTACTCCGGCAAAATTGAACAGCCATCTGCTCCGCAATCACGGACGGCGATTTTATACTCCTGACGAGGCTGTCACAGCCTGCAAAGTTCACATTATTCAGTTGCGCTAGCGCTTCCAGGATTGTTTTAGAAGGACGGGTAGTTCTAGGAAATGTCAAGGAGAATGCTTGAAGGAGATATAAGAGGTCGAGAAAATATACCGGCCGTCCCAAAAACACCTGCCTGAAAAAAGAGAATATTGTTTTCTGGCTCTTGTTGACAATATTTTTTTTTTAACTGGAATAGATGCTACAGAAGGTGACAATGTCACTTCTTGTTTTGGCGATATTAGGTATAGGTGCACATCAGACAATAAAAACATTTTGCCTTACTCCACTATCTTCTAATGAAAACACCGTCATTAAAAACAAAACACCTTTGCATTTTATTTTAACCGATAGCGTCACATTCTCATGGGCTTTCAGATTTCTGTGATGCGTAGTTTATTTACGCAAAATCGAAAAATACGTTTTTTTTTTTATGAACACCGTATGTTTAATTAATGACAAGTGTCTCGAAACTTTTTTTTTTTTGCGGTGATCCTTATCAAACGCAGCGCATGCTTCCCCAGCTCAGTTACACGTCACTTTTGCTTAGATGATAACTGCTAGAAACGTGTAAACGTCGCTCGTGCGGAGCATACAAAGTAAAACACTATTCGTCAACCACTCAATTGCTCTAATGTTTTGTTTTTCTGTCCTAGGTGTGTGACTATAACGTTATTCTGAGAACACACCGTTTTTTTCAAGTACGCTCTGAAGGAATCATTTCGGACGTTCCTACCGATTTGTTTTAAGTATATACTTATCTCTCGTTCCCACGGTGTCTGCAGATAACGCTCATCTTTATTTCCACGCGAAGGGGACTTGTGAGATCGTCATCGGCACGTCAGGCCGTTGAGCCTTCATTTCCAAGAAGTCAGGAACTGTCACGCCAAGGCGTGATGGGGAATGGTACTATTAACTTTTCATTTGATTTTTTTTTCGCCTGGATCCCGGGAAACTAAGACATTTCCCTACCCGGCACTCGAGCGACGAAACGGAGACAAACACCACAGAAGCGGGCACGACAGTTCCTGGGGGTTTTCTTTCCGGCAGTTAAATTATTCATCGAGAATCCAATGCCGTCGCACCTCAACCCTTATATTGATTGCGGAGTAAGAAAATCTCAACTCACGAGTAGTGGAAATAGTGGAAATCAAGATGTGAACCCGTCCTCGGAGCGCGATAATTGCATTTTTTTTTCACGGATTTGTAAATTTTTTTAGTTAACTCTGGATTTGTTGTATTTTTAATGTTTCAGTAATATGCATTAATATGCAGTAAAGTTTTGAGCAAATTATTTTTCAGTCGTTTTTTATTCGAGTATGAATATAAGTAGTGACTTACTGACATTAAGAAGAGGTTCTATTGCCACATTTTATGTGCGCGTATACATTGTTGTGAAAAAATTGTAAGGGTGCAGGCGAGCTGGTGGAAGTTAACCATAGTTTTGTTTAACCCGAGACTGGGGTATTTCGGAAAAGGGACGAGAAGAAAAGAGGCCACAAGGAGGCGACGTCTCAAACACAGCTAAGGATTTTATTCCATCGTATGCATTTTTATACACACCACGTCCACACACCACGTCCCACCTACCAACCAAGTCGACCAATGACAACATAACACCCGGAATACTCTAAGCCAAACATAGGCCCAAAACATTACAAAAGAACAATCTTTCAGCCAGACAAAAGGACAAGATAAGCCTCCGAATTCACAAAGTCGACAATGAACCGTTAAAATGTTTTTTTTTCCCAAACCCGCAAACACACGGAACCAAAGGGAAAGAGGGCATACAAGACCTAATTACACAAAGCCAAACAACAAACCATTAAACTAGCCGGTACTTAGTCACCGTAAAAAAAAAAAAAAAAAAAAAACGGCAAACGGTCATTCTAACCCGCACTACACTTTGAAGGAAAGCGGAAGAGGATAACCATGACCCAAAAACACAAAAGGGGAGAATGCAAGAGTTCCAACCTCAACTACACACTTGAAAGAAGTAACAAGGAATACCAGAACAAACAATATGTCCTGCACCCCTGTACTGCCTCTTTGTAGGCAGCGCACAAAGTGCTGGATAGCTATAAAAAAAAAAAAAAAACGGGGGTTTACATCTTGAGGAATTTTCTTGAGCTTTCTCCTAGATGCATTGATGGCTGGCTAATACAATTTCCCATCGACTTAATTCGGACTGTTTCCCTCTCTACCCTTTTTATCTCATTCTCCTCTCGATGTATTACCTCCGTTTCCGACCAAAACACCCTACAATTGTTGCACTCAGCCATGTGCTTGGCGATCTCCGAGTTCGGTGCCCCGTTTTTTACATTTCTTTTATGCTCAGTCAGTCTGTCATTCACGCACCGCGAAGTTTGCCCCACATATCTAAAACCACATGCTAAGGGTATCTCATAGACTACTCCTCCTTTGCAAGCCACTGACCTGTCCTGATGTTGCCTTCTGCATTCCTTTGGAGGTGCAAAGAACGGAGTCATCCTGTTTAATTTGTAATCAGATGAAAACACTACGTCAACTCCAAATCTGTGAGCACTCGCTTTAAGGTTATGCGAAACACTGTGGTAGTACGGGACTACGGCAACCTTTTTACTTCTTTCTCTCGTTGTTCCATTTCTCTCGCCGAAACTTGGGGAGAGCTGCCTCGTGATGAAAACTTTATCATAACCCGCATCCTCTAACCTCACCCACTGCCTTTTGAGGGCTTGGCCTACATAATGAAGACATGACTTCTTTAGAGCGTTTCCGATTATTGATTTGACCACCCCAGCCTTCACAGTCTTTGAATGGCAGCTTCTTCTACTTAAAACTGGCTTTGCCGATTCTTTTCCGTACTCCCAGCACACTCCTTCTTGCACGTGAATACGTAAATCTAAAAATTGCAAAACTCCTCTGTCTGGCCCTTCAACAGTAAAGGTAAGTTCCGGTGCTGAGGCCCTCACCAGACTCTCTATTGCTCCCGTATCCTTCCCATGAAAGCTCATGACCACAATGTCATCCACATACCTTCTCACTACAACTTCACCCGACCCCCAAACTGCCAGCCTTTCCGAGATCGCGTTATCCAAAGAATTTAAATAAATTTCTGCCAAAATAGGTGCTACCGCAGACCCAATACACACACCCTTCTTTTGAATCCACATGCGTTCCTTGAACTCCACTACCGTGGCTTTAAGATAAAGATCCAGGATCGCTAAAAAACTATCTACAGGAATCCCCGTACCTGATTGAAATTTTACCAAATTACGCTCCAAAGCCTCTCTAACCCTACTCATCAACAGCTGTTTTTCAAGAGAATAGTAAAGATCTTTAATGTCCATCGAGATCAACGAGCATTGCCTCCCATGGTGAGCATCTAAAATCTGAATAAAATCGTCTGAGTTTCTTAACGAAAGACTGTTTTCCAATCTAGCGAAGTCTAAACCTTTTTGAAGAAACTTCGAAACCATGCTTTGCCACGTTCCGTTCTCATTAATAACCGTGCGGAACGGCATTTCCGGCTTGTGGTCCTTTAAGAAGAATTTTAAACTTAAAGTGCTTCTCGGCTGATTCAAGACTTTCCTGGCTAAGGTCTCTAAACCCTCGTCTTTAAGTGTAGCTGAGATGTCCTTCCTTAATTTTCCCAACTTGCCTTGCCATGCCATGAATACCGAGTCCAATGCCTCTGTTGACTTTTTTCAAAAACCGCCAACGGAAGGACGGCAAACATACCGCTCTTATCGGTCTGCAACAATTCCAGTGATCTAGATTTAAAGTCCTTCCTTATTTCCGTGATAGCCTGAAAATTCCTCTTGTCTTTTTTATACGAATCATCCACAACTCTTTCCATTCTACTGACCGCGTAGTCAACAAAAGCAACCCTTTCGTCTAACCCTACTTTTCTAGCAATTGTCTGGATCGCGGAAAAAACATCTACTCTCGACGGTTTTACATTTACACAAAACTTCGGTCCTCCTCTCAACAATTCCTCCGTCCTCTCTGTAAGTGCGACTTTACAAGGATTCACAATACCGCAACTCCGAGCCCCAGCGGATTGGGCACCATTCACAAAACTGACTGAGCATAAAAGAAATGTAAAAACGGGGCACCGAACTCGGAGATCGCCAAGCACATGGCTGAGTGCAACAATTGTAGGGTGTTTTGGTCGGAAACGGAGGTAATACATCGAGAGGAGAATGAGATAAAAAGGGTAGTGAGGGAAACAGTCCGAATTAAGTCGATGGGAAATTGTATTAGCCAGCCATCAATGCATCTAGGAGAAAGCTCAAGAAAATTCCTCAAGATGTAAACCCCCGTTTTTTTTTGTTTTTTTAGCTATCCAGCACTTTGTGCGCTGCCTACAAAGAGGCAGTACAGGGGTGCAGGACATATTGTTTGTTCTGGTATTCCTTGTTACTTCTTTCAAGTGTGTAGTTGAGGTTGGAACTCTTGCATTCTCCCCTTTTGTGTTTTTGGGTCATGGTTATCCTCTTCCGCTTTCCTTCAAAGTGTAGTGCGGGTTAGAATGACCGTTTGCCGTTTTTTTATTTTTTTTTTTTACGGTGACTAAGTACCGGCTAGTTTAATGGTTTGTTGTTTGGCTTTGTGTAATTAGGTCTTGTATGCCCTCTTTCCCTTTGGTTCCGTGTGTTTGCGGGTTTGGGAAAGAAAAAAACATTTTAACGGTTCATTGTCGACTTTGTGAATTCGGAGGCTTATCTTGTCCTTTTGTCTGGCTGAAAGATTGTTCTTTTGTAATGTTTTGGGCCTATGTTTGGCTTAGAGTATTCCGGGTGTTATGTTGTCATTGGTCGACTTGGTTGGTAGGTGGGACGTGGTGTGTGGACGTGGTGTGTATAAAAATGCATACGATGGAATAAAATCCTTAGCTGTGTTTGAGACGTCGCCTCCTTGTGGCCTCTTTTCTTCTCGTCCCTTTTCCGAAATACCCCAGTCTCGGGTTAAACAAAACTATGGTTAACTTCCACCAGCTCGCCTGCACCCTTACAATTTTTTCACTAACAATCCCCGAAGCAGGCTTATTCCCTTTTTCGTATGGACCCACGTTTTCCCCACCACCGACTACGCTACTGGTACAAGCGTACACGATTTTGGACATCTTGGGACGCCGCCTTGCCGTCCTACAGGCAGACATGGCGTTCTTTGGGATCTCTCTGAGAAAGCGTCACGTGGACCCTGGGCTCTTCGGGCATCTTTCGGCGACCCGGATTCCCTGGAGCTGCAAAAAGAAGATCATCAAGGCGTACAGGGATGCCACAAGTGCCAGGGTGCTGGAGCTGAACAGGGCATCGGTTCGGCTTTGGACGATTCTACTCGGAGAGGGTTACAGGAACCACCAGAGGTTTCGACTGTGGGACACAGGAAGAAGACAGCATTTTGAACGAAACTGGTATGTGCGACGAAGATTAGTGTTGGACGCTGTAAAAAGGTCGAATGTTGGGTTTGGAAATAGTTGTAGTTTTGTGAATGGTGCCCAATCCGCTGGGGCTCGGAGTTGCGGTATTGTGAATCCTTGTAAAGTCGCACTTACAGAGAGGACGGAGGAATTGTTGAGAGGAGGACCGAAGTTTTGTGTAAATGTAAAACCGTCGAGAGTAGATGTTTTTTCCGCGATCCAGACAATTGCTAGAAAAGTAGGGTTAGACGAAAGGGTTGCTTTTGTTGACTACGCGGTCAGTAGAATGGAAAGAGTTGTGGATGATTCGTATAAAAAAGACAAGAGGAATTTTCAGGCTATCACGGAAATAAGGAAGGACTTTAAATCTAGATCACTGGAATTGTTGCAGACCGATAAGAGCGGTATGTTTGCCGTCCTTCCGTTGGCGGTTTTGAAAAAAGTCAACAGAGGCATTGGACTCGGTATTCATGGCATGGCAAGGCAAGTTGGGAAAATTAAGGAAGGACATCTCAGCTACACTTAAAGACGAGGGTTTAGAGACCTTAGCCAGGAAAGTCTTGAATCAGCCGAGAAGCACTTTAAGTTTAAAATTCTTCTTAAAGGACCACAAGCCGGAAATGCCGTTCCGCACGGTTATTAATGAGAACGGAACGTGGCAAAGCATGGTTTCGAAGTTTCTTCAAAAAGGTTTAGACTTCGCTAGATTGGAAAACAGTCTTTCGTTAAGAAACTCAGACGATTTTATTCAGATTTTAGATGCTCACCATGGGAGGCAATGCTCGTTGATCTCGATGGACATTAAAGATCTTTACTATTCTCTTGAAAAACAGCTGTTGATGAGTAGGGTTAGAGAGGCTTTGGAGCGTAATTTGGTAAAATTTCAATCAGGTACGGGGATTCCTGTAGATAGTTTTTTAGCGATCCTGGATCTTTATCTTAAAGCCACGGTAGTGGAGTTCAAGGAACGCATGTGGATTCAAAAGAAGGGTGTGTGTATTGGGTCTGCGGTAGCACCTATTTTGGCAGAAATTTATTTAAATTCTTTGGATAACGCGATCTCGGAAAGGCTGGCAGTTTGGGGGTCGGGTGAAGTTGTAGTGAGAAGGTATGTGGATGACATTGTGGTCATGAGCTTTCATGGGAAGGATACGGGAGCAATAGAGAGTCTGGTGAGGGCCTCAGCACCGGAACTTACCTTTACTGTTGAAGGGCCAGACAGAGGAGTTTTGCAATTTTTAGATTTACGTATTCACGTGCAAGAAGGAGTGTGCTGGGAGTACGGAAAAGAATCGGCAAAGCCAGTTTTAAGTAGAAGAAGCTGCCATTCAAAGACTGTGAAGGCTGGGGTGGTCAAATCAATAATCGGAAACGCTCTAAAGAAGTCATGTCTTCATTATGTAGGCCAAGCCCTCAAAAGGCAGTGGGTGAGGTTAGAGGATGCGGGTTATGATAAAGTTTTCATCACGAGGCAGCTCTCCCCAAGTTTCGGCGAGAGAAATGGAACAACGAGAGAAAGAAGTAAAAAGGTTGCCGTAGTCCCGTACTACCACAGTGTTTCGCATAACCTTAAAGCGAGTGCTCACAGATTTGGAGTTGACGTAGTGTTTTCATCTGATTACAAATTAAACAGGATGACTCCGTTCTTTGCACCTCCAAAGGAATGCAGAAGGCAACATCAGGACAGGTCAGTGGCTTGCAAAGGAGGAGTAGTCTATGAGATACCCTTAGCATGTGGTTTTAGATATGTGGGGCAAACTTCGCGGTGCGTGAATGACAGACTGACTGAGCATAAAAGAAATGTAAAAAACGGGGCACCGAACTCGGAGATCGCCAAGCACATGGCTGAGTGCAACAATTGTAGGGTGTTTTGGTCGGAAACGGAGGTAATACATCGAGAGGAGAATGAGATAAAAAGGGTAGTGAGGGAAACAGTCCGAATTAAGTCGATGGGAAATTGTATTAGCCAGCCATCAATGCATCTAGGAGAAAGCTCAAGAAAATTCCTCAAGATGTAAACCCCCGTTTTTTTGTTTTTTTTTAGCTATCCAGCACTTTGTGCGCTGCCTACAAAGAGGCAGTACAGGGGTGCAGGACATATTGTTTGTTCTGGTATTCCTTGTTACTTCTTTCAAGTGTGTAGTTGAGGTTGGAACTCTTGCATTCTCCCCTTTTGTGTTTTTGGGTCATGGTTATCCTCTTCCGCTTTCCTTCAAAGTGTAGTGCGGATTAGAATGACCGTTTGCCGTTTTTTTTTTTTTTTTTTTACGGTGACTAAGTACCGGCTAGTTTAATGGTTTGTTGTTTGGCTTTGTGTAATTAGGTCTTGTATGCCCTCTTTCCCTTTGGTTCCGTGTGTTTGCGGGTTTGGGAAAAAAAACATTTTAACGGTTCATTGTCGACTTTGTGAATTCGGAGGCTTATCTTGTCCTTTTGTCTGGCTGAAAGATTGTTCTTTTGTAATGTTTTGGGCCTATGTTTGGCTTAGAGTATTCCGGGTGTTATGTTGTCATTGGTCGACTTGGTTGGTAGGTGGGACGTGGTGTGTGGACGTGGTGTGTATAAAAATGCATACGATGGAATAAAATCCTTAGCTGTGTTTGAGACGTCGCCTCCTTGTGGCCTCTTTTCTTCTCGTCCCTTTTCCGAAATACCCCAGTCTCTGGTTAAACAAAACATTGTTGTATCCGTTTGCCTCTTCTTTTTCTTGGCGAAAGTTGGGGGATATTACACTGCGTCCCGGAATTCTTCTCACACTGCTGAAGACGCGTCTCGGGTCCAAGCTTGACAGATTTGTTTAAAACGAGTCATGCAAGCTACACTTATGCGGTTTGTGCAGGTGAGCTATATGGTCAGGGGGACATAGTTTACGGGCCAATAGCAACGAGCAGTCTACTAATTAAGAAAAATTTGTTAATTAACTTCAAATCAATCAAAATAGACATATGGTTCAAATTAGAAACTTTCTGTGTGTCATCAAAAACCTTTATGTTAACTCTTTTTAGAAGGATATAAGAAATGACAGCAGTTTACTGCAGTCCATAAAAAAAGCTTTATTTATTTATTTATTACATTTATTACATGTACCCCACAGCGCCCGTGAAGGCATTATAGTGGGGGAGGGGCAAAAGAATAAAAACAAAGGGCGTCACAGAACATTAAGTAAAAGCACTCGCAGCCTGCAGCAAGGCATAGAACAACATGAAACAACATGAAACCGGCCCTGCGAAAATGTAACGCAGAGAAACGCGCTCATTGTTGCACCAATATACACGTAACAAGGAATAACACTATAACGAAGACAACATACATTGAGTGCTATAGGCCAAGCAGAGCTTGAAAAATGTTTGAGTTGTTTTTCTCTAACACTAATTCCTCCGGTAATTCATTCCAGCTCTGAATAGTGCTCGGGAAGAAAGAATGTTTAAAAATGTCAGTTTTGGATGAGAAGGGTCTAATTTTCCTCGAGTGATCACGTCTTTGGGAAATGAAATGTGGTTCAAGTAAGTATGTTCCTTTATCAATTCCAGAGAGTTCGTAATGGATCGCGTGTAGTAGTTTTAATCGAAGGCATTTACGGCGAGTTTGGAGAAGCTCCCACATGAGCTCCTCTTTTAAGGCGGTCACGCTTTGACGCCAGTTATAGGAGTTAAGAACGAACCTGGCAGACCTATTCTGAATACTTTCTATGTCGTTGATGAGGTACTGTTGGTAAGGGTCCCATAGCTCGGAGGCATATTCAAGAATCGGCCTGATGTTCGTGAGGTAAAGGGTATTTTTTACTTCGCGTGGACAATCTTTAAAGTTACGCCTGATAAAACCTAACATCCGGTTTGCCTTAGCTGTCATATATTCTATGTGGTGATTCCACCAAAGATTATGAGAGAAATAGACGCCCAGGTATTTTACTTTGAGTGACAAGTTGATTTCAATGCTGTTTATGTTGTACGTGGTAATTACAGGTTTTTGTTTCTTCGTGAACCTCACGAAGTGACATTTCGCTACATTCAATTCCATTCCCCAAGTGCAGCACCAGCTCGCTATACGATCGATGTCCTCCTGGAGGGCAGCACATCCATCGGAATCTCTTACCGCGCGATACATAACACAGTCATCTGCATACAACCGTATAGAAGATGAAACGTTTTCAACAATGTCATTAATAAATATCAAAAATAGAAGCGGTCCCAACACGGAGCCCTGGGGCACACCGGAGGTAACTGGGGTAGAATCGGACAGATTCCCGTTAATTACCACTGCTTGAGTCCTAGATCTAAGATAGTCAACGAGCCATCCAGAAACGTTAGGAGATATTTTGAGGGCTGACAATTTGTGGAGAATAAATTTGTGTGGTACAAGATCAAAGGCCTTCCTAAAGTCAAGAAAAATACAGTCTGTCTGAAGGCCCTTGTCATATGCATGTGCCAATTCGTGAAAAATTCTACCATCTGGGTTGTGCAAGACAATCCCGGGCGAAATCCATGTTGGAAAGGGGTGAAGAAATTGTTAGCGTTTAAATGCTGTACAATGCTGGTGTAAATGACGTGCTCCATCAGTTTGGAGGACGTGCTAAGGAGCGAGATAGGCCTATAATTTTCTACTTTGTTTCTGGGACCATTTTTATGTACGGGCACTACATATGCTTCTTTCCAAGCGCTAGGCAAAGTACAATCAGAGAGTGATTTAGTGAACAAGACATATAAAAACATTGCAATCACACCTGAACATTCTCTGAGAACCCTATTTGGTATGCCATCTGGACCAGTTGATTTATTGGGGTTAAGTGATTGTAGAAGTTTAACTAGACCATCAGAGTTAAGCACAAGTTCCTTCATATCGTGTAACGGGGTGGCGGTAGGGGCCATAGCGGGACAATCATTTGAGCCAGGGAATGGAGAAAATACCGACTGGAAGTATCTACTGAAACAAGTTGCCTTCTCCTGGCCATCGTGCAGGGTCTGACCAGATACATCAATCGGCGGGATACCAACTTGGTCTTTCTTGTTGCTCTTTACCAACTTCCAGAATTCCTTGGGACTTCTCTTTAGGCGGTCACTTAGAGTGCTATGATAAATCCTCTTAGCGATTTTTAGTTTGACTTTAAATAGTTTCCCTAGGTTACGTAACCTTGCCAGTTTTACTGCATTAGGCGTTCTGCGATGTGTTAGATATGCACGTTGCTTCTTATGCAATAAACGGCGCAGATTTTTATCTATCCATGGTTTGTGGCTTCGCTTCTTGGGTCTAATTACTTTGTTCGGAATATAAGTGTCCATTAGAGCTATGAGCTTAAACCTAAAGAGTTTCCACAAATTGTCAACATCCATCTCGTAGGAGCCCATTTCAAATTCGGCAAAAAAGTCGAACAATTCATCTGCAAGATCAGCATAGTTTCCCTGGTAATAAAAATGTACTTTCCGTGGACATGGTCGTACCGCAATAACACGCTTGCACTTCACTCTTGCAGTTACTATGTCATGATCACTGATTCCTGGAAGGTGGGTGACTGAGGATATAGCTGTCTGGGAATTACAAAAGAAGGTCAAGCGTGCTCGAGCGCTTCGAGACAGCTCGGGTCGGTTCCGTAACGTGTTGACTCAGTCCAAAGCTTGAAACAAGATGGGAAAATGTGGAGTACAATACTGAAGAGTTGCAGTCACTAACTTGGCCATCACGCCAGGTAACATCAGGGAGGTTAAAATCGCCTCCCAATACTAGGTAATCACTTGCAATAGAAGATAGTATATCGGATAAGTACATTAGTGACTCATTGTTTGATCCAGGCGGCCGGTAATATGAACCAACAGCTAGAGTCTCTCCAGAGGACAGATAAATTTTACACCAGACAGATTCACGCGTTTCTAAGTTTCGGTTTCTTATCGGAGCGCATCTCTGGTCCCGCGGTCCTGCTCCCCAGTGGCTGAAACGCGCAACACAAATGCACACTACTTCTCTCTATCCTATGAAGGAGGCGAGGGGGTGGCTTTCGCTCCGCGACCGCCGGGAGCAGGACCGCGGGCTCAAAGATGCGCTCAGATAAGAAACCGAAACCGAAACGCGTCCATATTGAGCGTTTTCGGTTTTTTTTAGAATGTCGTAACATGCTTGTTTTGTCTTATATCTTCCTGAAAAGAGTTGATTTAGTGGTTTTTGATGGTGCTCAGCGAGATTTTTGATTGGAACCATATTTTATTTTTCACTAATTATAAAGTTCATTAACAAATACTTAATTAGCCAACTTATCGTTTTGAGTGGCCCCTTATATTATGTCCCCCTGGCCGCCTAACTCACCTGCAGTAACCGTGTAATTTTTTTTAGCAAAACTGCCAAGCTTAAAAAGATAACAGCCTGTTAACTATATGTATTCTGCAAAAAATATAAATGATCTGAAGAAATTGTAATAAAATGCTTGAACTTGAGAACGACGTAATTGTACAAACATTTTTTTGAAATCCAGATTTAAAGCACCCTTCTGAATCAATAATAACAAAATGATGCACATGTTTTTTTTTTTTTTTTTGGGGGGGGGAGGGGGGGTTGGCTGCATTTCAAGATTGCCAGTTTACTAACGGTGTTTCACTGGTTATAATCAGTGGGTTCCTTACGCATTTAAATAAGCGAAGAGAACAATAATGCGTTCCAGACTTTGGTGGGCAACGTTAAATATATCTCATACTTCTCTACTTCTCGACGATATACCTATTGCTAAAGTATTCAAGCCTTGAGGAGAAGGCTTTGAATGTAGGTATACTGCGCCGCACGGCATCGGGGGGGGGGGGGGGGGCGGGGGGGGGGGTTCCTTGCAGAACCGCGTCGCCGCAACCGCTTCGCAAACGCAGCTCAACAGCCAGTGTGAATGCGCCATAAATAAGATCCACACTGCAGTCTCTACCTACAGCTTACAAAAAGGGGCCTGGCTTGTCATGTTCACGCTTCTTATTTCCCGACTAGGTGTTCGGTGTTCTTATCGCCTAGTGCCGCATTCTCCCTTACTGCGGAGCAATAATAGCGTGTTCGAACTAGCGACGCTCTGCCTTTCTTAAGTTGACAATGACTGCATTAGTGTTTGAAAGAACAGCCAGCTTAACGTTGTCCAGGGCCGCTGTGTGAAAGGGTCTTCATAAGGCCGTAGTACTGGTTTTTCTTTGGGTCATCTGCCGAAAACGAGCGCGTCGCACAGATCGGATATGTGTTATGTCGGCGTTCGACAGGAGATCGTGTTCAGTCAGTGAGGACACGGGTGCTCCGTCAGCGTTCAACTGATGTCTACTCAGGCAGGACACGAATTTTCACTAAACGCTGACGAAACTCTCCTGCGACATTACTCCGTTACATAAGTGCGATGCTGGACGCTGCTATAAGCCAGCCATATAACGCATTCTGCATTAAAAGAAAGAGCGATTGGATCATTTACGCACCAATTAAAAGAAAGCCGTAAGGCAGGTCCCAGCGGAAGAATAAAAATGGTTTCCCCCGTCTGGATTTTTTATTTATTCTTTTATTACGGGAATCTAGATCTCAGTTACACTGGTGCTTTGTTCTTATCTAGCCCCTGTTATAATGAGGGCGCTTGGGCAGATATTCCGTTCCAGCGACAAGGGATCCCTAACGGCACTTTGCCTCCGAGGCAGGGAGCCGACTTTTTGAGATGAATCACGGACTACCAAAGAATGTGCCTCCGGCACGTTTTTGATAGTAACTGAATTGCCTCCGAATTGTTTGAACATGTTCAAGAGACATCTGATCTAGTGATCAGAGTTTCAACTCGCAATACGTTTTTTCGCAATGTTTTTGACGTTTTAAATTGGGTGTGCGAGGCTGACACGCTCAGCTGGCAACGCTAAAAACGTGACGTCACATGGTGCAATATGAGGAAATATTGGGGCATTAGGCTTATTCACGAATGGTTGCAAGAAGCTTAATGGTGTGAAGTGGACACTAATTAAGCTCACCCCCATCCCTCAGACACACACACAAAAAAAGGCACGCACAGGATTTTTTTTAACTGCCTGCTTGACTTGTTTGCTATACATCTTGTGACGTCACCTCAAGTAGGTTTTGGAATCAACTTCATACGATGTTTTTATAGCTATTTTAAATTTAGAGTCAATAAACAACATGCGGAAATTGTCACGCTTGGGTATTGCGAAAATGTGTTTAGTCTGGGTAGATGGAAACACAACCCGGAACTCCTCTTTACTTTTACTGACCGTCCGTCTATGCTTTGACGAGTTCTGCGGATCGTGTTTATATAAAGTGTATTCGCGAAAAACTTCGTTGAAAATTTATTTAACTTATTGTTGCGACGTTTTGTTTGCCCCCCGCCTTCCTCTTTCCCTCGTTTACTGGAGAGGCTACCTCCTTGTGCCTGATTTAAGCATTAAAATGCTGGAACGGGTGAAGTCAAAATTTTACACTAAATACATTTAATCTGCACTATTTTTAGCTTCCATATATCTGGATGTTGCGTGGGTAATCTTCTCTGCTCTACATCCAGTCAGTCATTGTCAAGTGAGCACGTTGTTATCCGGTGAGGCTTTTACTAATCTCTGGCTATGACACTGAGAAAAAAAAAAAAACCTGACAGAAGAATTTGTTGTGGGTAGAATGCCAGTAACAGGCACGAAAACATAATATCTTTGCCTGCGCGGTGAACAAAGCTGTGCCAAGGGAAACGCGAGGGTCAGCCGGCCGGTATCACTCACCCGCCAATGTTTTCGCGTCAAGCAAACAACCCACAGGCAAGTTACAAAAGAACATTGACGGACGCTCTTCGTTTCACTATCGGGGAAAATAAATAAAAATAAAATCGTCTGTGTTATGAAAGCACACGATGCGCTTGTATACGTGCCTCGACTTGCTCTCGACTTGCGGCATTCTTCGAAAACGGACGAAGCCCAGCTGAAACAGCAAACCGTTTTCCCCAAGGCTCACGATAATCAGGTCTAGGCTGAATAAAAAAACGCACTCGCTTACGAACTTGCGTGGTCTTTGCGTGTTGCTTTGATACCCTTCAAAACTGAGAAACAAGCCTCTACAACAACCAACACAAAATCGTGCATTATGCCGGTTTCATGCTGTTGTGGATACTAACTCTGGCGTGAAAACATTCCACCAATACAAATGGCCATGGCCGAAATGCTACTGGCCGGCGCCCGTATTTTGCGCCTTGCCATAAGATTAGAGAATTCCAGCGTCGTGGATTCGCATGTCCTAAGGTAGACAACTGAACAAAAGTCGGTCGCTCAATTAAGTCATTCGACTCGGAGGCCTCTTGCACGAAACGAACCTGGAGGGGAAGTTAACCTCAGTAGTTCTCCCAGGAACGCTGTTTGTATGGCGTTCGGAAGTGGGCTGTTTGGCGCACTTTCATTTCGTGGAATTGCGTATTCTCAAAAAAAGGCATATAGTAAAGTCACATATACCACCTATGAATACGTCTCATCTACCTAACAATCCTGCGGGTTGGTTGTAGGATGAACAACCAGGCAGGAGACGAACATGCGGGAGAGAATATGGTGTGCGACCAGACTTCTTGCTGCAGCGGGATTTATTCGGTGTTTTCTAGATAGGGTAGAGGACCCAAAGATACCTCTTCTTCAAAACCAACTCCAAGCGTGCAGACGGAGCAACTACAAAAACTAATTCGCCAGTTTAAAAAAAATATGATCTTTAAGTATTAGTGAAAAAAAAATGAAAAAAGAACGCATGTACATTACATTATTAACGTCAGTGATTACTCAGAAAAGTATTACTCGACATGAAGAAAATGCTAAAAAAACACGTTGATGTAGCGTCGTATTCGGCGTCAGCAATTTTGTCCTAACTTTATGATTTTACAATGTAGTGCGCAGATGATATACCATACGTCGGCATTATAAGAACGATGTCATTTGGCGGTTCGGCGAACTCTAATGTGATATTTCTACTTTCTTTTTTTTCGTCTGTCGTTATCAAGACGCAACGACCCGTTACAGGCCACTCTGGAAGCGTTGGTCTAATTTCTCCGCCTGCATAATCGACTCTGCGTGTCCTGACGAGGTTGATTCATGTGGCATATAAGAACATTTTGCCTTCTTGTTTCACGACACTCAAAGTGTTGGAGCCTTAGTCTAGAGTGGCAGAAATGTGATGCATTTAAGCGAAATGTCTAGGCTAATCGGAAATAAATTATACTCACTACCTGCTTGACATTAATAGTTATGGCACCATGCCGTGAAGCATCGAAATTATGGTGAGTTTCGCAAGTTCCCCGCCAAATATCGGGCGCTTTATGTAATGGGTGGACGCAGTTTTATCACGAATGTTTCGTACATTACATAATACGTTTTTGAGTGACGTCATACCTTAAAATATATTCAACTATTAGTACTGCGCACTTTAACTAACAACGTTATTTTAGGTAACATTGTATTCAGTTTTAAATTACTCTCGAATTACTTCTGAATTAATTGTTTTGGCGGACATATTCGGAAAAAAATTAAAAATATCAGTTCACCATGATTATATGAATCCGCGGCTAGGGAAAAAATATAAATCTACTGTTTAAAAAGAAAACGCGTTGTTTCATTCTCTTTTTGTTTCTCTCTGCCGCTTCAGACTTTTTTCTCCGTTCCTCTGTCTCGGGTGATATAAACATGGTACCCTTTCACCACCCCACGTGGGCCCTACTCTTATTTTTTAAGTTCTTATAGAAAGAAACTCCACAAAAGATCTCGATTTCCCGCAGGCTTACTTTCACAACTCTGCTTCTCTCCTAGAAGGCTAGTATACTGATGAGTTTTAAGTCAGCGCTCTTGTTTTTCTATCTATGTGTCTCATTCATCCTGGTTATTTAGGGCTGTTGCAACTCGCGCAAGCCTCCTAACAACTCGGTTGCCAGAGTGGCAACTGAGTTCTTTTTCGCCAAATATACCCTCCGAGGTACTCAGAATGCCGCTGGGTCAATTCCTGAGACGAACGGTACTAAAACCGAACAGGTGCACTACACACACACGCACACACTATCAGCGAAAAGCACGAACGCGAAATCAACATGGGCTGCTGTTGACGAAATCCATGCACGGTCACGGTGTCGTTCATGGTGCGGTCGCGGTGGCGTCTCCGGCGCTGTTTTCGCTCGCTGGATAATTTGGGAGAAACCAGCTGAACAAACCAACCATACAAATGAGAGCAGAACGTGAGAGACGCATTCAACCGTTGGACTACCAACTACGTTTAATGATACACTTTATCTTCATCGACAGGCTAAGATCAATCAAAACATGGCTTGCTTCAATTTTCTTTTTATTCCTCCTTTTTAAAGTAGAGCATCCTGCTTCTTTGTCAACTTCTGGGAAGTACTTCCAAATCGCAAGAATATCCTCTCTTCTCTGGTTAAAGTCACAACTGGTGAGCCAACACACATGTCGCCTTTCTATTTTATTGTTCACTTCAAAACCTCAAGTGCAAACCGGTTTAGATGGAGCCCTATGATCAGGGTGTCGAACCGGAACCGAACCGAACCGAAAACCGGAACAGAACCGTTATTTTTAGCCGAACCGGAACTGAACGGAACCGAAATCTTCGCCGCCATCTTGGAACTGAACCGGAACCGAACCGAAAAAAAATATAACGGTAACCGGTTCAAAACAGTTCAAGGTATTTTCTATTTTTTTGTTCGTATCACGAAGTGAACACATGGAAATAAAAAAATTGGCGGCTGTATTTCTATCTATTGATCAAATCGTCACATACAAAATTGCAATGTATGGTAAATTGTGGGTTTTCGTGGCGCTTTTGTATTGGCACTATGATTGAACATGTGTCACGTTGTCACGTGACGTCATGGTGTCAAAACATGTTGTCAAGTAAGATGTCACGTGACCCCGTGACGTCATGTGACTCACTGCGTCAACTCAATTTAATTTGAGGAAGTCACGAGATGTATTAAACTTGTTGACAGCATGACGTAACATGACATCACGATTTTGCACCGAGAGTCACGTGACACCATGACGTAAGCGATTTTTATAACCTCTAGTCGAGTGCTCGGGTTCATTACAATCAGCATCGCCAAACATTCCGGTAAAGGCTCATGTAAATTAAATATGATAATAGCCCAACTCTAACAATATCTGAAGCTCAGCCCAAGCTTTTGCTTTCCAAACCCTTGCGCAGTACATCTCGAATGGGGATCCGCGGACTCTTTGGGGTCCGCGAAGGCATTCTAGGGGTCACCGAAGCAGCTGCCTCATCAGTCAAGCCTGGCAATAAAAGTTATATTTCTTTTTTTCAAATTGAGAAGAAAAGTTCCAATTGTCGGATGAATTTTCTCGTGCGTATGTCAATGAGAGAGGTCTACTTCACACAGCCCCTAGTTATGTCCATTTATTAAATCAATATCATATTTATCCTATACCTTTACCATCCCCTGACCACGAACAAGGTCCTTCATCATCTCCGCCGACCCACAAGGGGTTCGCGAAACATCAACGGTTGAGAACCACTGCCCTAGGGCATGACTATGATGAACACTGACGGTATATAATTAGCGTCAGATCACGTGACCACTTGTTCAAATAGCGAGTTGAGGAAGGGATCGACAGTTGTCTTTTTCCTTTATTTTTTCTGCATCTGCTATTGCGCGGAGGGGAAAACTAATGGATATTTTCGCAAGATATCATCATCAGGGGTTATTTCTTAACAGTATTCATTGAAAATGCAAATATATGTTGCAAGACCAATTTTACATCATTGAGGCACCCAAACATTTGTTCGTTGTTGCTGAACTGCATCCGAAAAATGTTCCCGAGAATAGAAGTATTAAAATGACTAAATGCGACTTATTAATATGACGTTACATTGAACTCCATGTGTGTACAGAAGAAATACAAAAAAAAGATTTTTGTGACCTCAGAGGGACATCCGAACGTTGGCAGTCGCTGCCACTCTCACACCAGTAGCGTCGTTCTCAAGTTATTGTCCAAGTTTCGACCCCCTCTGTATCTTGCTTAAAGGAGCTATAAAAAGATTTCCATACATCACTAAATTCTACTCAGGATCACTCCCTAACGTTAATAACTGATTGAACTTGGCTTTGCTCTTTTTTCTAGGCAATGGCAGTGGCCAAAAATTAGAAAAATATGAGCATCGTTGATCCCCTCAGCTCGGAGCCAGAAGCGGCCACGTGGCCTGGTGCCTATATTATGCCGCCAATGTTAATCATACCCCCGCGCTCTGGTTGCAAAAGAACAAAACGCGTGCTGAGCTCCAGGCATTGTTAGAGTTCAACTATTCTCATCACCGCAGTGGTTGGACACGAGCCACGACCCGAGTGTCCGCCGAGGCATTGATTGTTACGAGCCAATGTCCAGCGCTCACGCAGTTCTCCTGTCCAACCCATGAGCCGCGCTCGACTGTCATCAGGCGGGTGGTTTTGATCCCACAATTACGACATCAATCTTTGCGAAGGCAAGACTAAAAGAAATAGTCTCATTTTATCTTCGCAATTTCACAGCGACAAAGAAGCTTCTGAATCAGTGGCGGCCTGTGCGAGTGTACTTGGCCCAGACTAGGACCAGTACGCCTCGGAAAAGTCATGAACATTCCAACCCGATATTGTTTTATGACCCCTTTAAACTTCACGGGGTACTAAATAAAAGCAGTGAAGGGTTGTTGTTAACAAGTGACAAATAAATTGTTGAATTAGCATACACAAACGGAGGAGGCAATTCCTCAGGAATACTTTCAGCCTTTCCACTCCGGTGAAGGAAGACCAGCGAAGCTGTACTATGGTGGGAATGAAGTAATGGCCGGCCGCAAGTCGGCAAGCCAGAGTGGAAAGCCTGGAGAGGTTGCCGGCCATCTATGCGCGACAGCGGCGACCAGACAACCGGCAAGCCGGTTGTCTGGTTGCCATCGTCACTTATAGACGGTAGCTGTCTAGAGTTTAGTGTCATCATTTGTTTGGCGACGGACATGATACTGGAGAAACTAGCCCTTAACTGCTTTGCTGTAAAAAAAAAGTGTGTGTGTGTGTGCGTGTGTGTGTGGGGGGGGGAGGTGGGGGTTAGTTTTAAAAGCATTCTGTGTTGCAAAGGTTCCTCTTCCCCGCATCTTTGGCGCAGACCAGAAAAACGTGGCCCTGGAAACTACTTTGTTTGAAAAAACGCTCTTGCCAAAAAGCACGTTTTTGTCGTGCCAAACGCTCGCGCCGTTCCTCACGACGATGCACTTAGAACAATTATACGGGCCTTTCAAATAATTGGCTTTCACCGAGCTTGAACCTCTTGCAGCGTGCATTTTGCACCATCGAATTCAATTTTCTCAGCAAGAAGAAATCACAATGACCACCAGCCTAAAGTGTGATGACGTCACGTGCATACCATGTTAAATAGTTGAGCTTTCTGGTGAAATGTGATGTTCGCAACACTAGCAATAGATGTCCTAATTGTAAAGTTGTGCAGTATTTATAGCAGTCTCGCGATGATATATGGCAGCCTAGAGAAATGTTAGAGGGCATGACTATTCAAGCATAGTGCCGTAAAGTGAGGGCCCAAAACAAGTGCAGGTAAAACCGAATATAACATTAGCCTCCCGAGGCAGTATTTCGCGAAGTTTCGAGCTCATGCAAGCTGATGAAATGTGATTTATACTAAGATTTTAAGAATCTTTGTATGTCCTTCGCGCTATTTATGTAAAATTATGAATTTCATTGCGTGCATCTTTACGCATCTTTTTTGCAATAAGGCGTTCTGTAAGGGCTTATTTGGGAAAATAACATTAATTATCTCTCTCTTTTTGAACATTTCGTGTATTTTACTTCCAATTTATCATGTGAGCACAGAGTCCTTTTTGGCCTACCCTGCAACCTGATGTTTCACACTGCCAATCAGCAAACAGAAAAACACGTTTACCCAGACTCAAGGAGGTTATAAGGGGCAGGAGGTGGCGTCCGTATTCTCCGTACATGGAGCGAAGTGTAACGGAAGTAGGCGTGGCCACGAATTCTTCTCAACCAATGGGGAGCTCGTCAAGGGGTATGATTGGGGCAAACAACCTCGTTGCCATGGCATTTCCGTGGCAACGCTGTTGCTTGCCCCAATTCATGGCAGCGATGGCGGCGTCCACTGAATCGATGTCGAACAGGTGATGATTTGGAGCCCAACACTTGCCTGACCAGTAGGAAGTCGGCGTGTAGCGGACGCTCTCGACACCGCGCGACCGCGCCTGGAGCGTCGTCTCGAACGAGTCGTCGTAGCGCGGCTTTGGAAAGCGATCGCGAGTCACTCATCGTTACGCACGAACGCTGAGAATGGCATCGCTGGTTTGAGAAAGCCGTACAAATTCTGCTTCGAGAAGATGTTGGTTTCACTCCGCCGTGATGAGAATGCGGGTTCGCATCGAAACATCTTTTGGTGCGCCGATCGAATCGAAAGCCAGCCGCGACAGCGAGCAGACGAAGCAGACCGCAGGCACGGAGCAGACGTAGCCTAAGCCTAACGACGGAGCGGAGAGCAGACGATGGGAGCATGGTTGAATTTAGTTTGGATGAAAGAGCGTCGTTGCGCGAGGCAGTCTGGGATTGGGTTATTCTTCCGGCGTCGCTGGGTATGACGTCATGCCGGGTCCTGCCATATTTAAACGTCCTTGACCCAGACTCCACAGCTCGCGTAGTTTCGAGTATCGTCCTTCCGCGTCGGTCTCAAGCGGTTATATGTGAACTGTATAAAGTAAAATTATTGATCATTATAAAAATATATTTAATTACTAACTGAATATTTGACAACATAAATAAAGTGCCGACATCCATAAAGCAATGCCCCCAAAATTATCTGAAAGGTGTTCTGCCAATCTTTTCCGGCCTTCTTATCCTCGACAGGCACGTTGTAAGTGATATGGGACAGCCTTACACACATTTCTGATTTTAAAGCTAATTTAAATAACTATTTAGGAGAAACCAGCTGACCGAACCAGCCGTACAAATGAGAGGAGAACGAGAGAGACGCATTCAACCACTGAATCTCTCGTTCTCCTCTCATATGTACGGTTGGTGTGTTCAGCTGGTTTCTCCTACATATGTTTAACCAACGTCCTCAGCTCTTTCCCGTGGTTGAATAACTATGTGTTCCTCACATATGTAACTTCTCAAACATTTAGAAGTCTGTTATTGCCTCTTTTATGTGGTGAACATTACTTTTATGTGTTTGTGGGCTGGACAAAAACAAAGTAAACAAGAGCGCGCGGCGGAACTATGACGATTACGCATGCAAACCGTCAGAAAGTGTCGAATTAAGTAGCTGCCATGTCGAATAGAACGTGAAATACTACTTAGTTTTAATTAACAAAAAAGAACCTTGGAGGACGCTGAAGCTTCGCCTTTAAAAGGGGAACGCGATAGCGTTAATGGCCCTCGTTTGCAACGCATTCTCATATGCTGCGCAAGCGTGCCTCGCGTGACCTAGTTAAAAGCGTCTGAGTCGCATCCGAAGGGTCGTAGGCTCGAATCCCGCCTAAAATTCCAATTTTTTTCTTCTTTCAGGCAAAGGAATTGCTTTAAAAGTGAGATCATTTGAGACATACGGCTACCTTTAATCCGCATTACATGTCGAGTTTTAATCACTCCCATTTCAAGCTTGATGTCACGTTTCACGTGAGCATTGTGGGTTGTTTGAAATTCCTGCGAGAGGGCATGTAGCTCTGACGTCATGACCATATATCGACCAATCAGGAATTTTCAGTCACGCCACCGACATCGGCTTTTCTGCGACATGAGCTCCTTGACGCTATCGGGTTAAAATCATTAATTAGCAAGGGTAATGCTCATTTGCACATTAAATTGAACGGCACCTTGTCAACAACAAACCTCAACAGCCAGGCTATGCCAGCTTATCCTGTATAAGAACATGTTCTCTTGGGCAAGCGCTATTTTGGGCCTGATTCGATCTGAGTGCGAAGGTGCGTATATAGATTAGAGTGAACAATTACGAATACTCCTTGCTGCATGATTAGTGGCATGCATGCGGTGCGGAGTGTAAACTATGTTTGGTTAGAACAACAAGCATTTTGATTGCCGCTCGGTGTTTTTATAAAAAATAGACTGAAAGGAATTATCCTAAAACTTTTGTGACATTTTGAAAATTTCAATGCGTTTAGCTCAGTTGTGTCGTCATCATATACATATATATTGTGAAGCGTATTTCGTAAACCATATTTTGTGATATATATGGCCAAGAGGTGCTCGTTTCATAATTTTATGTGATGTAATTAATTCCTTAGTTCAAGGACACAATCACAATTTCACTTTTAATGCTGCAACACAAAGTTGTACCAATCACGGGTATTTTAGATGACCTACCACACTCCGCGACAGCATTTTATATCGTGTAAATAGATCAGCTTGAACTTTAGAATTTTACTTAAACACGAAGAAGGGACAAGAAAATACAGTATAGTTCTAAATTTCAAGCTGGTCTATTTACAGGTATGTACTAACAAGCTCAAATCTTTAGTCTTGTACTTATACATTTTGATTCAGGTAAAATATATGTTACTGGTAAACAAAGAGATGTTGAGTCGTATGAACACGATGTGGTGTACGTTCATGTAGACTTTCTTCTACTCTTGCGTCGAAATTAAATAACTGAATTTCATATTTTTGGTACCTAAAAACAAAAGTAAATTGCACGGACGATCGAAAAAACTATATAGTTAATCGTTTCATGGCGTAAATAGTGTATATTGCCAGAATAACGCGGAAAAAATATTCTCAATTTAGCGGTTCAAACCGGTTCGAACCGGTTCGAACCGGTTTGAACCGTTATTTTTTGCTCCCCGGAACTGAACCGGAACCGAACCGAAAGCCGTGAACCTGAACCGGAACCGAACCGATAAAAATTTCGGTTCGACACTCTGCCTATGATAGTAACTTTGTCTAAGTTTGCCTTGCACTTACAGTCGTGTCAATGTAGGGCTAAGTGACGTGCTACCGTCAAGTTCTTTAGATTCTTGGCATGTTCCTGAGTCCTGTCGTCTATACACCGCCCAGTCTGTCCGATGTAAAAGCTGCCGCATGTCAGGCGTATGTAGTAAATAACCTCCTTGTCCCACTGGGCGTAAACGGTCCTGTGAGTGGTGCCACACCCCTTGCTGTTGCTGGTTTGCCCCTGACTAATCTTGCGGCGCGACGAATAGGCCTTATTTGGCGGCCGAACACGGCACTCGTACCTCGTGCCGATTTGCGATCTTTTTAACCTATGTGTAATCCCATGAATGCATGGGACAACCACAAA
>JAZHYW010028225.1:0-44840 GCA_037355805.1 Ixodes ricinus | reverse complement strand
AAATAAGCATGTTTCTGGGTCGCCTCACGGCATCCGTTACTTGGCTGTGGAAGGGGAGGGCAGTGCCTAGACAGAAAGCCCTTGCATGGTCTCCTCCCTCTATGAAACGTCCTCGGAGTCGAGTCGAGTCGGCTATTGGGCCCGAGCCCGACCTTCGAGGCGCTGATTGGACACGACCTTCATCCGAACACCGACACAGCACTCGTGCCCAATCTCACGCCTCGATCGATCTGTCTGTGATGACGCGTGCGGAGGCCTTCTATTGAGGTGGCGTTTGCGCAGTGTCTTATGACCTTATACTCTTTTCAGGCCTGCCCCGCAGGGGGCACCTGTGAAAGCAGGTGTTTGGAGAGTGGCGTCTCCACGGACCCCGAGCCATGCGGGTTCGCCCGCCCACGTCTGGCTGTGCGTGGCTTTCCCGTGTCCGGGGAAAAGGGCATCCTGGTGGTTGAGCCGAGCCCGGGGTAGGTTTGGACCCTTCGGGGCCCCCCGGGTGAGGCAATACACCACTTCGGCCCCCGCTTCTCGTAGACGGGAGTCCTGGTAAGGCCCGGCCAGGATGATTCAGTCTAGTCGCCTTTTCTTCTACTATCCCCTCCAATCTTTCACCTTTACCTTTCCTGTTTCCTTTACTTCTCTCTCATTTCTCTTACTCCTATTTCACCCTCTTTGGCGGCAAGGGCTAACCTTGGGTGGCGATGGACCTCTGTCTTGACCCACACTTGGGTATAGTTTCCCGGCAGCACTGTTAGTGTAACGTCTCCAGCCAAGCCCTTCTTGTTATGGTGCGTTACCTAACCCCTTGTTGGGCTCGGTGGTGGGCGGTGCACCGCGGATTCTGAACACTCTTTGCCCTCCTATGGCGCCCCACCCCTCCAAACCCCGTTCAGGGCAAGCCTTTAAAAGGCGTTGTCTTGAACCCAAGACCATTGACAAAGATCCTGAAGTTGAAACATTTACGAAGTTTTTCGTTGTTCATTCACTCGATGAACACAAACCCGTTGCCAAGTTGTCACCTTTTGTTGTTGCAAAGGTACTGGAAAACCTTGTCGGGTTCTCGTACAAGGCTAAAAAGCAGCACTCCGGAGACCTCTTAGTGGAGGTTACCACCAAAAAACAAAGTGAAGCAATCCTGAAGTTGACCAGTTTTCTCGATGTCAAAGTGTCGGTTAGCCCTCACCGCACGCTCAACACCATCCGCGGGGTCCTCTCCGAGGATGACTTCTTGCACACTAGTGAGGAAGAACTCCTCGAGGGACTCCAAGGTGTGGGTGTTGTTGCCGTTAAGCGTATTATATTCCGAAAAAATGGTGAGGAAATCCCTTCTAAACACGTCATTCTTACATTTGAACGACACACACTGCCAGAAACCATCAAGGCAGGATACCTTAACTGCCGCATCCGCCCCTATGTCCCCAACCCCCAGCGGTGCTTCCGTTGCCAGCGCTTTGGCCACGGATCGCGCAGCTGTCGAGGAAAGGAGACGTGCGCAAAGTGTGGAAGCCACGACCATCTAGCCGACATCTGTGAAGATGCCGTTTCCTGTGCCAACTGCAAGGGTCCTCACCCTGCCTACTCTCGCTCTTGCCCCTTGTGGCGACAAGAAAAGGAAATACTTACTCTAAGAGCCAAAGAGGGCATATCATATCCTGAGGCAAAGAAAAGGTTTTCCTTTCTTTCGAAAGGTACGTACTCGGACGCGGTGCGCAGGGGCCCTCCACCGCGAACGGAATCGAAGGCCACCCAGGTCTCGCCTGAAGCCCTGGCAGTGGCCCTTCGGGCCCCAACCCCCCGCAGGGGCAGCAGCTCCCCCACCTTCTGGAGGGAGCACACCAGCTGCCCTCAAGTCTCAGGACAGGCAGGCAACGCCTTCGCCAGTCCCTACTTCGACGCCTTCCCCCAATGAGAAGGAGCGACACTCTCGCCCTAACTCACTGGAGAGGGCCTCTTCCAAAGAGCGGCACAACTCTCGTGCTGCTCTCCCGGTACGCAAGGGGCCGGAGCAGGCAGAGTTGAAAGACGCTCTGCCCAGCACCTCCGCTGCCTCTTCGGCTGGTCGCGGCCGGGGCCTGGCTCCCCGTGATCCAAGTCGGAAGAAAACGCTGGCTAACGCCAGCGACACGACTCAAGAAACAGACTTGTCCATGGAGTTGGACGATTCGGCTGCTCCTGCATCTGACTCAGATAGCATGGAGTGGCAGACGCAGACCCGTGCAGGGAAGAACAAAAAACCGGTTACTGCCCCGAAGTAACCCAAGTTGTCTCTCTCCCTAGTTTTAATCTTTTTACTACGAGTTTTATTGATTTACATTTTTCCGATATAAACAAATTTTTAAATGGCAAAAGTAAATTTTATGCAATGGAACTGTCGTGGCCTTTTAAGAAACATTGATGATATAAATCATTTTATGGATGAGCTTCGGCCGATAGCTCTTGCTCTTCAAGAAACTCATCTTCATGATCGCTCTCCTCATATTTTAAGACGTCACCGGGTCTTTAGGAAAGACCGTCTTAGTGATACTCCCTCTGGTGGCGTGGCAGTGGTTGTACAGGGTGGGGTCGCCTGCTCTGAGGTCCCACTCTGTACACCACTTGAAGCCGTGGCAGTGCGCCTTCTTTTAGACCGCCTCATAACTGTAGTATCACTTTATTTACCACCAAACACCCCATTACATCTTAGTGAATTGCAGGGTCTTGTAGGTCAGCTCCCACAACCCTTTATGATTCTAGGCGATTTTAATGCCCATCACCCCCTATGGGGCAATATTCGTCAAGACTCTCGTGGAGGTGTAGTTGAACGTTTTTTATTGGCATCTGGGCTATGCCTTCTTAATGGGAGAGAGCCAACATTTTTCAGTGCAGCTCACACCACATTTACATCCATAGATCTGTCGATTTCATCCCCCTCACTGTTTCCTTGCTTTACATGGAATGTTCTCAACAACCCTTTTGGCAGTGATCACTTTCCGATTGTTTTAGAGAGCGTTGTTAAGCTGCCCTCACTTTTGAAACGTATCCCTAGGTGGAAGTTAGATAAAGCTGACTGGTCACTTTTTGGGTTACATTCCACTTTGGACCCTTCTCTGCTTTCTTCTATGTCACCCGAAGATGCAACACTGTATATTACTGAGCAGATACTAAATGCTGCTGAGGTGTCTATTCCACGAACCTCTGGTAATGTGCCAAAAAATGCAAACCATGGTGGAACAAGGAGTGTGCCACAACCTTAACGGATCAAAACAGGGCTTGGGGCAAATTTCGCAGGTACCCCACATCACATAATCTCGCAGAGTTCAGGCAGCGGAAAGCTAAAGCCCGTTGGACCAGGAAGCAGTCAAAATGGAAATCCTGGATGAAGTATGTTTCTTCTATAAATAGTTTCGTGCCAGCCAAGGAGGTTTGGGATAGATACAGGAAAATAAATGGGGACTATAGGTGCTTTGCAATTCCTACTCTTGATGCCCCTTCTTCATCTTTAGTTGACATCGGCAACATCCTCGGTGAACATTTTTATAATACATCCAGCTCAGCAAACTACAGTGATTCGTTCAGTAGATTTAAATCTCGTGCAGAGCAACAAAACATCTCCATGTCTGGAGGAGACTCGGAGCCTTATAACCAGCCTTTTACGCAGTGTGAACTTGAGATGGCACTCGACATAACGAGGGTTTCTGCTCCAGGTCCCGACGCAGTTCATTATGAAATGCTTCGTCGCCTTTCTCCTGAGTCCCTGAAAAGTCTTCTCTTGTTCTTCAATTTATTGTGGGAAAAAGCCTGCTTTCCCCATGCCTGGAAGCATGCACATGTCATCCCGCTCCTAAAGCCACAGAAAGACCCTTCACTACCATCAAGTTACCGCCCAATTGCTCTGACGAGCTGTGTCGGGAAAACTTTTGAAAGGCTTATAAACAGGCGGTTAGTATACATATTAGAAAAGCAAAAGGTCCTTGACAAAAATCAGTGCGGGTTTCGCCGAGGTCGATCTACTCTCGATAATTTGGTTCGCCTGGAAACCGTTATACGGGAGGCATTTGTGAACAAGCAGCACTGTGTCGCAGTGTTTTTTGACTTGGACAAGGCGTATGATACAACTTGGAGATATGGTATCCTGAAAGACTTGTATGCTTGCAATATCCGTGGTAGGATGTTGCAATGCATTAAGAACTTTCTAACAAACAGAACCTTTCAAGTCCGGCTTGGCAGCACCCTGTCTAAACCTTTTGTTCAAGAAAACGGAGTCCCACAGGGAGGCATTTTGAGCGTCACTTTGTTTGTACTAAAAATGAATTCTCTCGCACGAGTGTTACCTCGGTCTATCTCCTACTCTCTTTATGCTGACGATATACAGATCTCCTCATCTTCTTGCAATCTTTCTAGTTGTGAGCGGCAGTTACAACTGGCTATAAACAAGCTTTGTAAATGGGCAGACGAAAATGGTTTCAAGTTCTCTGTTGCAAAGACAGTCTGTGTGCCTTTTTCCTTACGTCGCGGGCTCTCCTTGGACCCAGCTTTGGAACTAAACGGGACTCTGATTCCTGTGAGGAAGGAGCACAGATTTCTTGGTGTCATATTTGACAAAAAACTTACCTTCATTCCCCACCTGAAATATCTCAAAGAAATTTGCCTTCGTTCCACAAACCTTCTGAAAGTTTTGGCTCATAAATCATGGGGCTCGGATCGGAAATGTCTTTTGCATTTGTACAACGCGCTTGTGCGATCTCGTCTTGATTATGGCGCCGTGGTGTACGGATCAGCTCGCCCATCTGCTCTCAAGATGTTGGATCCTGTACATCATCTTGGCTTGCGTTTGGCAACGGGTGCTTTTCGGACATCGCCTGTGCTCAGTTTGTATGCGGAATCAAATGAGATGTCGCTGTGTAAAAGACGTCAATACCTCAGCCTAACCTACGCGTCTAGAATCCTAGCAAACCCTGATCACCCAACGTATCATTCCGTACAAAGGTCCCAATTCTACCGTCTCTTTGAAAATAAGCCAAGCATTGTCAGACCCTTAAGTTTTCGTATAGAGCAAGTTTGTTCCTCACTTCAACTTCGCCTGGACGAACTTAACCTAATTCAGAACACAGTCTGCGTCGCGCCCTGGAATATAGTGCGTGTCTTCTGCGACTGGACTTTGACTAAGTTCAATAAGAATAGCATATCAGCTCTTGCAATTCAGCAGGAATTCCTTGACCTGGAAGAGAAATATAAAGATTATGTTCACTTTTACACGGACGGTGCCAAGACTTCATCGTTTGTCGGTTGTGCTGTGCATTCAGGTCGTTTTGTTGAAGTCAAACGTCTAGAGGAATTCGCGAGTATATTTACTGCTGAAATCTATGCTGTGTCTTTTGCATTGGATTATATTCTGAAGACTAAAACTAGACGGGCCGTAATATTTGTGGACTCTCAGAGCGCCATTTCTGCAATATGCTCTCTAAAAGCCACTAAGAATATGCTTGTGGAACAGGTGCGAAGTAAACTTAACGGAGCCTTACGTAAAGGTCACAATATAAAATTCTGCTGGGTTCCGAGTCATGTGGGAATAAAGGGTAATGAGGAGGCAGACAGGCTCGCTGCATCTTCAGGTAACTGCTCTCAATATCAAGCTAGCTTGCCCTATCAGGATACCAAATCATTAATTAAGTCGTCACTTTTTCGTTTATGGCAGACAGAGTGGGCCATGGAGTCTAATAACAAGCTCCATGTAAGCAAACCAGTCCTTGGATCTTGGGAGAGCTCCTCACTTAAGAACCGCTTTCACGAAGTTGTATTGTGCCGGCTTCGAATTGGGCACTCTTTTCTTACACACAGATATCTCCTTTATGGGGAGGATCCACCAGTCTGTGAGCACTGTGGAGACCATCTTACTATTCTCCACATTTTGTGGCTCTGCCCAGAATTTGACACTGAACGACGTGCTCATTTTCCAGAGTTTTTTAGATTTTGTATTCCATTTCATCCCGCTCTTTTGCTGGGAAACCACCCTCTCGTTCCTCTTGATCGAGTTTTATCATTTATTACTAGTACTGGCCTTATACACCAGATCTAGTTCCAGATATTTTCAAGATCGTTTTTTTGTAATGAGGTGACCATAGGAGCTTTATCAGTTAATTTAGTCTGGCGCAGTATGGCCTTCGTTGCTGTTGCGCCATGAAACCCGCAAACAATCAATCTCTTCAGGCCTGCACAGTATATGGCGGTGTCGCATTGCGGTACGCCACAAAAATATCAATGTACGCCCTGTGTACAATAGTTTGTCGATGATAATGTAATTAATGTAAAGGTGCAGCGAGCTAGACAAGAATAACGATTATAGTCCCTGGCAAAGCGGTAAAAGGGGGACAAAGTACAAACCCAATTTCCACATACAGTTAGGTGACTGATGTGCGACTGCAAGAATCCGCCCCGTTCTGGTATCGAACCAGGGACCTCCCTATTTCCAGTGGAGCGCTATACCACCTGAGCTAACCAGGAGTTAGACGTCAGTAGAGCAAACGAGTTTGTAACAGCTGCCACCTGTCTAACACCAACAAAGGTGAACGGCCTGCATTTTAAGGTTATTATGATAATTCAATTAATGCAAAGGTGCAGCGATCTGGACAGGAATAATGATTATAATCGCTGCAGAAGGGTAAAAAAAGGGGGGGGGAGTACAAACACAAGAACAAACCAACTCTAGAAAAAAAGCAAACCAACAATTTATAACAAAAATGCAACAACATATTATGTACAATACAAACGTAGAACACTTCTACGGATATACAAAAAAAATAAACCAAGGTGTACATTCGTGCAATCAAGAAGACCAATTAAAGACACGTCAAAAAACTGATTCCGTGGGCCATGGTACAAGGTACCTTAAAGCCTCATTTTAAAGCTCTGCTGTGAGCCACAGTCCTGCACAATTTCCAAAGAGGCTGGATGTTGGTTCAGAAAATCCAGTATTAAATATCCCGAATGATTTGGTCTATATTTCGTCCATGGCTGAGGTGTTACATAAGACCCAGGCCAAGGATTGTATTGCGTACTACGAGGAAGGAATGTGTCGAAGAATGTGGACAAGTTCAATTCCGTCGCACATAAGGGGGTACACATAGGCTATCGTATTGCAGTCTGTCCCCTTCCTTCCAACCTTTTTAACAGCTTCCGCGGGCACAACGGAAGAATTCAGATAAAACAGCCCCTTAATCCAACGGTGACACATCGATTGTCTCAGCTGGCTACGCGATGCCTAACAAACATCCACATTCTGTCCGCAACTATGCTCCTCGTATGCCAACACGCCCCCCCCCCCTGCATAAAATCGTTTATTCTAAATTGTGTTTTTTTTTTCATTCTCTCGTATGGTTTGGCTTTATACATGTCGTGACGCTCCCAGTACAAGACCACCGACGAACAACATCGATTTCCAATTTTTCTCGGGAGGCCTTAGAGTGGCGACGTCGTAGAAGGGTTAGCTCGAGTGGAAGGGGGATCATTGAATCACGCATAGAAGGACGCCGAAGAATACCCGATACCGCTCCATCGCAAGCTCCGTTTTTAGCGAATGTCAGACTATGATGGTGCTTCGGGGAGCTGCTCCGACGCTCTTTGTCACCCAACGAGGGAAAGGATGTCAGATCGTTCTTTTATCTTACTTCTTTTCATCACCCTTTTTCAGTCATAAGGTTTGTCTTTCCCCTTTTGAGCTCCGCATTATCTCCCCCAATACTTCTCTGAAGAGCTGCTAAAGTGCAGACGCCTTTATTCGGGGATATTCAATCGAGGTGCGCTTATGGCAGACGTTATTAATTCGACCGCCTTCAAGCAGGCTCGGTGCTTTCCTGCCGCAAAAAGAACGGATCGACTTTAAGAGGGGTGGACGGGGCAATTCAGAAAAAGAAACGGAAGGCATGGAGAAACGGCTAAATTATAAATAAAAGAATGTACTTAGAAGTTGAGAGTTTGCCTCGACAACTCGCTCTTGAAAAGTTTGTTCGAGATGCACACTGCACTTGAGTCTTGACTGCACGCAGACTTGAAAGCGAATTAAAATTAACTAATGTATCGGGATGAAAGTAATAGCCCTGATAAGTGACCAATGATATATTTGAGAAATAATATAGTGAGGGTGCAGGCGAGCTGGTGAGTGTTAACCGTGTTGAATGAACCTGAGACTTGGGCAGAAATGAACATATGAGTCAAAGGAAAGAAAAAGGACAAGACGACGTCTCAATATTGGGACGTCGTCTTGTCCTTTCTCTTTCGTTTCCTTCGACTTATATGCTCATTTCTGCACCAGTCTCAGGTTCATTCAAAATGAATATATTTCTCCGAAGTATTCAATTCGGCGAATTCGTGACGCTTTTGTGGGCACTCACAGCTTGGGAATCTCAGGGCGGGCTGTGCCTATACCGCCTAGAACACGTGGCCTACGCGTGACGTCATCCTTTGTGGGTCGCCAACTCGCCCCTAGCGGCCCACCCGCCGGAACTCGAAGAGCGACGCAGCAAAGAGGCAGACACGTCCGTCTTGGCGTCGCCGCGTGTTAGCGTCGCACACGTTGTGAGACCCATGCAAGGTGCGCTGGCGGCGACACTGACGCAAGCTGGCGACGCTTCGTGGGTCCGCTAATGATGACGTAACGCAGGCCTTGTCTTCTAGGTGGTATCGGGTACATCCCCAAGCACCTTATTATCGAACTGCGGCCAATGACGTGGAATCAGCAGCCGATAAGTTCGCTAAAAAACGAATTTCAAAGCAAAGTGAACATAATGCGGTGAGAAAATCGTCTGCTTCTTGCGCAGGAGTGGCGGTGACGTCAGAAAGACGCCGAGCTCCGATTGGCTCTGATTGGAAGTTTTTTGGTTTTTTTTGTTTTTTTTTATTTGCAATGCTTTTCCTTTGTGAAGAAAGGAGAAGCCGGAGAGACCCGTGGAGTGCCGGCTCTAAATTATATATGAGCTTCATTCCAACCGGGGCACAACTACCTCTGCCGGCACTGGAGTTCAGCGCGGAGTGGTGCTCGCCGCGTGATGACCTTTGCTACGCATTGTGCTTCGTTTTATTTGAAAATTCTGCATCCCAAATGCATTTTGGAGCAACATGAGAGCGTGCTTAAGGTGCCCTAGCTTTTTTAAGGTATACGTTCGCGGCGCTTGTACTTGGAGCTTTGGAGTGCACGTGATGCATCAAATATGTATATATACAAAAATGTTTGTTTTTACTAGGGAATTACAATTTTTAGTGCTGAAGTCCTCAACTCGTACTTGGAGCTAGTGGTTGTGAAAACGACTAACTCGTGAAAATTGAAAAAAAGAAGAAAGATAACAGAATATAAATAATTCCTGTCATAGGAGAAAAAAAAAGAAGTGGTGGGTGTCCTAATTTTAGACGTGTTTATTACTTAAGGTGCACAACCAGGTCTGTGTAGCTAATGACAAACAAAAACGGTAAAATAAATATATTTGCAGCGATGTATCAAGACTTGCATCTTGAGTTTTATTTTTCACGCGATTAAACAAATAAAGAGATACATTAAGAACGACAAGCCTTGCGGCAACCGGGACTCCGACTTCACTTCGTCTCAACTGATCATGGAGTAACTACGAAGGCTGCGCAAGCGCGATGGGCTAGTCTTGGCAGCCTTGATTGGAGCACTCGCTGCACGAGCGCTCGTGCATTCTTGAATCTTCATCCAAAGAAACTAGCACGCGGTTGTCGAATGCGCGGCTAAGAATAGTTCATGCTGAGGTGAGACGATGTGCCGTACTGGCGCTGTTCAAAGTGAGGCGCAAGTAAGGACGAGAGGACATCTTTTATCTGCCCTGCTCTCAACACGGCATCTTCTGATCGACTCAAAGTGAGGGCTTGAAGCCTTCAATTGACCAGACTGGAAAAAGTAAAAGAACCAAAATGTACCAATAACTCATGCGAGCTGTCGGCTTTTCGTCGATTTCCCGTTGCACAGAAATCATCGGGAATGTTAGGTTAACTTAGGTGGGGTTAGGTTAGGTTAGATTAGGTTAGGTTAGGTTAGGTTGGGTTAGGTTAGGTTAGGTTAGGTTAGGTTACGTTAGGTTAGCTTAGGTTTAAGTTAGGTTACGTTTAGGTTAGGTTAGGTGCGGCAATGTTAGGTTAGGTTAGCATTACATTCTGACTCCTAGGTCAATGAGATCGCGACATTCACCGATAAGAACGCCATAGAACGAATCACGAATCAGAGAAATCTAACGTAATTTAACGCCCAACGTATTTTTTTTGTTCACGACTATACGGCAAACACGTGTTTCAATATGCGTTTTTTTTGGGGGGGGGGGCATCGGAACGCACGGAGTAGCACGCCAATCAATCGGTAAGACAGGGAACGCTCGGGGGAACGCACGATGCCGAGGCAGCGAATCGCGCGCCGCCATTATTCCAGGTCAGAGGAAAGCTAAAGCACGAGGAGAGCGAGGACCGGACGAACTCCCGCGCCAAAGAGTGCGCAACGTGAAATGGGGGCGTACGAGTCTGACGTGACATATTAAGGCTTTTTAAAGCATGAAATGTTGATTTGTCTTTTCTTCTTTAACGCTACCCCCAAAACATTGTCCTTCCGTCCGTCCGTCAGTCCGTGCATTTTCCGTTAAATTTGGCGAGGACCGTGGCGTCGTGTGATGTCACCTGACGTCACGTGATTTATACACCTCGGGGAAATTGACGGAACGTGACCTCTATCTAAACTCATTTTTCCCGATAAATTTAGCGGGAACATTTACGTCTTGTGGCCAAAACAAAAACTACGTTTCCCCCAAATTTAACGGGAAATCGACGCCACGTGACCCATACACCAATTCACTTACCCGCTAAATTTAGCGGCAAAATTCCCCTGTTGTGACCAAGACACCGATCCAGTTTCCCCGCGAAATTTAGCGAGGGAAATCAACTCCACGAGACCTATACAACCATTCAGTTTCCCCGCTAGGTTTAGCGGCAAAATATACGTCACGTGACACACCAATTCCCTCACCACTTTCCTATAATCCATTTCATACATTATGGGATATTGGAAGATAAAAGTCGCTGCCATTTGTTTGTTATTATCTTAATTACGAATCGACCAAGCTGGACGACGTAATCTGTTTGATAGTTGCGTGAGTCGTGAGCAAGACAGTGGTTTAGAAGTGTGTGTGTGTGTGTGTGTGGGTGTCGGGTGGGGTGGGTGGTGTGGTGTGTGTGGTGTGTGTGTGTGTGTGTGTGTGTGCGTGTGTGTGTGTGTGTGTGTGTGTGTGTGTGTGTGTGTGTGTGTGTGTGTGTGTGTGGTGTGTGTGTTCACATTTAATTAATCCCTCTGTCCCTGAGATAGTCGGCCTTGAAATAAAAGACGAACATCAGTGAGATCTGATATCGCCTAGCGACTAGCGATCCTTAACTGAAACTGAAACTCAGCAATAAAAACTGTCTGCCAAAAGTTCCTATTTATTTGATCGAAAGAGGAGTACTCCAGCGGATCATTGTAGTATCGGAATAATACGAAAACAATTAGCGCAAGGTGGGACGGCCGCCGACAATTTGCCGAAAAAGGCCCGGTGTGTTCGCAGCTGCTCCCTCAATTCGTAAATAAAATAAGGCGCCGTAATATATCTGCAGTAAGGTGCGGCAAGCGACCTTCTTCAAAAGTGTGAAGAATAAAAAAAAACAGCTTTCCTACAGTCCGTACACACCAACTCACCAGACTCTGACTTGTGCCCGAAACACAAGAGACTCCTCCCCGTGAGACGTGTCGGTTAAGCTATATGTTTTTAATTGGGCGATCAAATAAATCAGACGTATCAACCATGCAGTTACCTTAATAGGAATATGATACTTTCTTTAACGTTGGCACTGTGTTCAAGTAAATTCAGAAGTATATCGAAGGCTAGGGAATGCTTCTTGCAAAATAATGAACAGGGTTGAAAATAATGAACAAGGTCAGGCTTGGGGAGTGGGGTGCAGATGCTACGCGATGGACGGATATGAAGTCACGGGAGATGCGTGTCCCATTTCTCTTCTGTTTACCTAATATCCTAATATTTGCCATTTGACCGAAAATTAAATGATAATAAAAAACGCAATGTAGGTCAGGTTTTCTCATAAAAAAGAGTTGCCCTCACGGGCGTAAGGTCGACTCGCCCTTCTCCTCCCTCTTAAAGCCGCTCCTGTCAGCCCACATTGACAGTCTGACTGCACTTGCTAAATTGCTCCTCCACAGCGTTGAAACATTGTCGTAATATGTCGACATCTTAATGTATAAACATGCACCGCGGTCGAGCTACCCCCCAAAAAAAGAACCAAAGAAAACCAAAACGTCCCAGACTATCATTCGGCGTCCCTACAGGGTGGCGTGAGATGGTGTATATCTCGGAGCTGACAGATCTGGGCTGGGGTCGATAATGCCAACCGCGATATTTCCTTGCGATGTGGCCACACGCCAACCGAATTGTGTCTTTCGTGTTGTGAACACATGACTGCGGCTTCGATGCGGCCAAGTCGTCTATGCTACGTGTTGGGCCTTGAACAAGCTCGGTTTTTCTCGAGAAACTCTCGGTAAGAAAGCAGTCTTGTATGGTTTTTCTTTCTCTCGAATAGTTGAAATGCGTGGCCTTGTCTTAACCGTTAGAACGGGAAGTCATGATTTTTAGATAATTTAAGAATAACAATAAAAGAAGATTGATCAGCCTTTAAAATGCCAAAAAATATTAATGCCACTTGATATTTAAGGCCACGGTCCCACTGAATGTGGCAGTTTAGGTACTTTTTGGCAGGTCATTACTCATCTCCTTTTAAACACTGTTTCGTGGGATTGATGTCATTGGGAAGGCAATGCAATCCTCTTTCATTTGATATTATGTATGTATTGGTTTATACTGTTCATGCGCATTTGAAGCGTTGCGAATATGATGGCGCGGACTCTCACTTGCTCCGCTGGTTCATGTTGTATGAACGATTCATTAAAGATAACACGGTTTCAAAAGAGCAGTTTTGTTAAGATGATGTCGGAGCAGAATGTAACGGTATACTTTTTTGGTATTTGCACTACTTTGTTTTTTACAGCTCTCCAAATATTGCCCTAAAATTGACATTTTTCAGCACAAATATGTTTTTAATGACAAGCGCTAGGGCAATGAAATTAGCTACAGATGTAGTGCTTATAATTGGTAATATGCAGAAAAAAACTTAATGTTGTGTAAATTTTTTTTGTTTAGATATTCTATATCAAACGTAGCACTCTTTTGTGCTTCGAGTCATGGTAATTCAAATGCCGCTGAGTAAGTAATTAAACGATGGTAAAATCCTTTATAACATTTAGAACTACAATAGTTGCCCAAGAGGTGGACGGTGGCTTTTTTTATTTTCAAAGTCATAACGCTCCGGGAGCCCTTCAAACTTACCTGTTTTTGACGCACATCTTTTTTGGACATCAAACAGATTTATTGGCATCTAATAACATTTATTGTATGGAATAGATATACATTGCGATGTATTAGATTTTCCCAATGATCTTGCTTTGGTTTCTTGATAGTTGTAGAGCTTAGCTAATTTAAAAATAATTAAAAACTGTTTGGTTGTTTTGTTGCGCTACCTGGCGGATGGCAGACAAAACTGCTGATTTCCAAGTTCAAAAAATTTTCGAGAGCGGCGTTGGCGTCTGTATCATCATCAATCTCCGTCGTTTTACCTTCACATTTAGAAAATATATTTGAAGATTTACTATCGATAAATGAACGGTTTAGGTACTGGGTCAGGTTAATAAATCTAAGAAAAATAATTACACAAGCGTAGCGTGATATAAAGTGTTCATTATTTGATATAATTGAAACCAATAAACGATAAAGACGAAGAGGGAAAGAATACACCCGAGTTAACCTCATGCCTAGAATCACTATAGAAAGCCGCGGTCACACTATTGATATATCGTAAAAAAGGGCGCTGTTTTTGCTGCAGAAAGGATAACAGGATCATCTCAGGACGCGCCCCGAGCATCTTCGAAGTACGTTTGTTTCATACATTTGCTAGCTTCAGACATTCCTGCAGGCAGTTTCTCTATGACATGTGTAGGACCCTCGCACAAGGAAGAGACACGCCTTAGAGAGTACCTGCTTACTATCTTTTGTACGACGCATCAGCATAGTGACTACAGCTTACAGCTACGCTATAACCGCTTGTCACATAAGTATGGGACGACTGCTTGTTACGTAAAGCACTCATGGCCAATAACTCGTCAAAAGCGTGGACATTAGAGTCAGTAGAGCCACACGAATATCGGCGAGTTCCCGGAACCCTATTTTCTATAGGATACAAAATTCACTCAAACGAAAAAGGACAAATGAAAAATGACAAAGGCGGAGAGGGAAGAAAGATAGATTCTCAAAGTGTGCGCCGCAAATTGTCCGGGGGCTAAAGCGGGAAAAATACGGGCCGAACGAAGCGGGAATATCGACAGTCGGCAGAGCTGTTCGAGCAGAAGCCAAGATTAAAGAGTGGGCTCGGAGAAAGTCCCCCTCCTTATGAAAGGCCATCGATTTTGGCACGGGGGCAGTTCCCGCGGTCAACACGCGGTGCCCGCTTCGGAGGCGATCGTCGCTCAGCTCCGAGTCATTTTAAATGGGACGCGATGCCGGGGCTATCCGACCAGCCTTGCCCTCGACAGTTTTCTTGACTCACAGGCCCACTGGAGGAAACTCAATTTGGCAGACTTGTGCGTAGTTCAACTACTTTACTCAAGTTACTGTAGTTTAACTACTTTTCTGAGTAGTTTAGTAACTTTCAATTACATTTTTATTTCGGTAATTAGTAGTGTACTTTAATTAGTTTTTCCGAGTAACTTCTACTCAAATTACAAATTACATATGAATTTTAGTGGTAGGTTAATGCTGGTCAACGTACATTCCTGCAAAAGTATAGATAAGATGTTGGAAGATCAGCTGATATTTGAAAAGACGGGGAAGCATGTGGAGTAGGCAAGGGTTTGGGGGTGGGGGTGGAGTGGTCTGAAGGGTCTGAATCGCTCTAAAAATTTTACGAGCCCCCCACTGCAACAACCCTGCTACGAGGCGCGGGGAGCGGACAGACACGTCGCAAGTGAGGCCCAGTAGCTGCGGGATTAGCGCCGAAGACTGGCCTTCCTTTGTGTCCCGAAGCTCAAGGAGACGACGTATTTAAAGAAAGGGTTTGTCCCTGCTTCTCACCAACGCATGAAATCTCGCCCACTACAGGGGGTGTACACACTGCATCTTCACTCAAAAGAGGCTACAAATTGCGGCACCCGCTCTGAAGCTCATCTGGTGCTCCCGTAGGCTGTGCTGTACTTGAAGATTCGCGTGCTAAAGGGCAACGCAAAGGTGACCTCTTTGAGTTGCCTTTCCTCCCAAAACTCAGCATATGCAGGTGTTCCAAGGTTCGAAGATAGTTCGAGACCTTAACGTTTTTTAAAAAAGCAAGCTGAATTGGGAAATACTTTTAGAACCCTGTACTTGTACTATTTCAAGTAGGATTACGAAACTTGTACTTTACTTGAAGTACATTCTCTGAGCATGTACTTGTACTTTACAAAAGTATTTTTTCTGGCAATTTTTGAAGAAAGTAAAATACCCGACTTCAAACTACATTCCCCAAATTTGGAAACAAAAAATGGCGTATTGTTATGTGAAAACGTCCTATCGTCTTTCCAGACGTCATCTGGTCATTTCTCTGAGAGAAGTAATGGCGGCCATAAGAGCGATACAAATAAGTGCTTTCTAAGTGTATAGTGTTAAATAGTTTGTCAGCGAGAGTGAAACAACTACTCTTTGGCGACTTGACTTTATCCAATATTTGCCGCCATTCCCGAAAGAAACTGATGCTCCTCCGATTACCCCTGGAGACACCATACCAGTTAATATACACGAGCTCATCTCTGTTACGTCACGGCGCGGTGGTGGCGCGTCGGGCGCATTTCCGCTCTGGGGCTGTGGGCGGAAGTCGCCATGGGGAACTTGCATTCCTTTGTTAATTTGGAAGAAATCGAAAAAACTTGCCTTCTCGTCAAAACGCCGCGACTGGGGCTGTACCAAAAGAGTCGGGAAAGTTTTGAAGGTCACTTTTCATGAGTTTTCTGCCTGCTTGGTTCGTCCGAGAACGTTAATAGAGTCCGTGAAAAGGGAACAACAGACGCGGTCGGTTTTTCTTACTTGGACGCGAAGCACTTTGGATTGAATGCACGGATAATTGTGGTCGTCAGATTTATTTGTTTTGTTCCAACATGAACGCGGGACAATCGCCAAGTTGCACGGACCACCTGCGGACCACGTTCAGGTCGTCATCAAGTTCAAACGGCCACCTCATCGTTCGAGCTGTCGTCTGCTCTCCGAAACGTTTCTGCTTGTCGTCTGCTCGTTCAAGCTACAGCGTCCCGTAGACCAAACGTTCACCCGATAATTGCGAGAAGGAGAGCAGACCTTAAAAGTCGTTTAAGTTTGAAGGGTGCTTCGGGTAAGTACGCTCGGTGTAAACGGTAGATATAAGGATATGTTGATAATTGTTACCAGTGGCCATCATGAACTTGTTATGCCTGATTCACTCGGTTCGATTCTGCTTACGATTTTCAGTATCGACGTCGACATTTCAGCTACCGTTCAGCCTTCTGGAGCCCGAGCGGCGTCATGACTGAAAATAGCGTGCAGAATCTCATGATGCGAATCAGGCTTTAGCGTCCATTCTGTTGCGAATGAATCACCGCATGTCGCTTTATTCACGCGAAGTTTTGCGGTGTAACGAGCCACGTTAATTTCGCTGAGTGCGCTCAAGTAGTCAGAAATTGCCAGGAAGACGTAGAATCGGCAATTTCAACGCAAAAAAGAGCACGGGGACTCGGACGGACGCCGACAACATCCCATTCCAATGGTTCGTTTATTGGCGACGGCGAGCTTCTTGCTCACACTCCATCGCGCATGCGCGGCGTCGGTGGCGTTCGCTAGGGGCGCTCCGGCTTGTTTGTAAACATGGGTTGCTGTATAAAGTAAAAAAATAGGATATGAAAGAGCATCATGAAAGATTGTGTTAAGCAGTATTTGTACTTTACTTTAAAATTATGTTGTATCTATAGTACTTTATTTGCTTCACGTACATTGCGCCCGGTGTACTTACTATAATTGAAGTACAATAACCTCTAATTGATTTTGTACTTTAGTTCAAGGACTTTTTAATTGTACTTTACGCAGCACTGTAAAGAAGCAAACACTGTCTGCAAAATCAAGCTCAGGCAGTGCGATACCTCGAAATATAAATAATACTCCCGCAGTACATAACTGACCAGAAAACAAAAAGTACAAAACAAACCAGCTATTAAAGCATTTATGTGAAAACACAAGCCACTTTATATTTGGCTTGCAGAATTTCGCTAACGGATCAAACATTTACGTACTTTCTTTTTACTTTAAAAATATAAAAGGGACTTCAAAAGACTCCACGTCAATCGATGTATGTGTAACAAATTTAAGCACAAGTGATGCCATGGCCGGAATATTCACCCAAGATATAAGTGACCATTTTCCCATTTTTTGCCTAGCCTCTATTCCCAACAATTACAGAGAAACAGAGCAGGAATCATTTCAATATCGCAGAATAAGCGACGAAGCACTTCAAAAGTTCAATGACTTAGTTGATAATGAAGACTGGAGTGCGGTATATTTTGAAGAAGATCCTAACGTAGCATATAGTGAGTTAATGAGGAAAATGAGGCAACTATATGATGACTCATTCCCCTTAAATATTTCAAGAAAACGAAAAAACAAAGCTCGAAAGCCGTAGATTGACAATCTTCTTTATAAGAGGATAAAAAAGAAGAACAATTTGTACCATCGCTTTATCAAAGAACGAGATAAAAACATACTAGCCGAATTTAAAAAAGTACGAAACAAACTAAATCGTGACATCAAAAAATCAAAATCTGAGTATTATCTTCGAAAATTTGAAGGCATCTTCGATGACCCGAGAAAAATATGGGACACCGTGAACAACCTAACAAACAGGAAAGGCACACAAAATAATCTGCCGGAACTCAGCATAAACAACAATAAGATAAGCGGCGTTGAGCTAGCTGACACAATGAACCAACATTTCATCAATGTCGGAGTACCAGATAAGCCCCAAATGACAAATTCATGCAATGATGGAGTAACCGGTCGTTCTATTTCAGGGTCAATTAGTTTGTCGCCGACAACTTCAAATGAAGTACAAAAACAAATAAGGGGGCTGCAAAACCACGTAGCTGCAGGACTTGATGATATAAAGGTTGTTCCAATAAAGAAGGCATCATCTACAATAAGCAAGATCCTATCCAATATTATAAACAACATGTTTGTCACGGGAATTTTTCCTGATGACTTGAAGGTCGCAAGAGTAAACCCTGTATACAAAGGGGAGGTGAAAACCATCTGAAAAACTATCGTCCCATATCGGTGTTGCCCGTATTCTCAAAAATATTTGAAGGTGTTTTAAACAATAGGCTAGTTAACTTTTTCAATAAGCATAATGTTATTACCGGAGCTCAGTATGGCTTTCAAAAAGGAAAATCCACCGAAATGGCACTCACAAACATCAAGGATACAATCGTAGATAACATCGAAAACAAACTACTTACCCTAGGATTATTCTTAGATTTTAGAAAAGCATTCGATACTATTCAACATAACATACTGTTTCATAAATTGGAAAATTATGGTATACGTGGTGTCGCTTTGAAACTTATATCATCTTACCTAGGAAACCGCTTTCAATGTGTTCAAATTAAAAATGTACTATCAAGAAAGCTAGAAATTAAGTGTGGCGTCCCTCAAGGTTCCATTTTGGGACCAGTGCTATTCCTCGCATATATTAATGATATCATAACCATTCCAGATTCACCAAAGTTAGTCATGTTCGCCGATGACACAAATGTATTTTTCACTGCTAGGACTAAATCGGCTCCAGAAAAATCAGCAAACGAATATCTAACAAAGCTGTCGTCCTGGCTTCAAAATAACAAATTACAACTTAATACAGATAAAACCAAATATATAATATTTAGACCTGTAAATAAACCCAGCGATGGCTTGATTTCTATTAAATTTGAAGATAATTTAGTCGAACAAGTGCAAGATCAAAAATTTTTGGGTGTTTGGTTCAATGAAGAGTTAAAATGGACAACCCATGTGACGAAACTGAAGTCAGAACTAAGCAGGTCGGTTGGTTGCATGCAAAAAATAGCAACGCTTGTTCCTACCTGGTTAATGAAAATGCTATATTATACTTTGCTCTACTCTAAAATATGCTACGGAATTTTGGTATGGGGCACAACAGGTGTTTCCAATTACGACAAATTAATTGTTATACTGAAAAGAGCCCTACGCCTGCTCGAAAACTACAAAGGAAATAAAATCGAATTTAATAGCTCATACAATTTCACCAAACATGCAATTCTTAAGGCAAACCAAATATATTACTTTAAACTATTGCAAGCGATATACAAGGAAAGACTCTATGAAACAAATCAAGACCGTTCAAATAATCGATATACATTTCGGCATGACAAAAGAAGGAAGCCGAGCATGCGCACAAACTACGGAAAACAAAAAATGAGTTATCAGGCACCAAATTTGCTGAATCAGGTTGACAAGCATCTCGATTTTTCTGTTACTTATCTAAAATATAAACAAGCTACAAAGATCATTCTTATAACACACAATATCACTTACTCATAATCACCAAAGTTTAAACCTGCCGACATATATATTATCTTCATGACTCTGCGGTGTGTATGTATTTAACATTACTTCACAATGCCACCATTCCCGTGCGGATCTGGGTTGCGTCATCTACTTGTTCTTGTTTTTTCCGGATGACCACTTTGGTTTCGCGTAAAATATATTATTTATTTATCAATATTTTGTCTCTTCTTGCCGTTCAGACTGTTATTTTCATAGCAACAAAGGGCTGTGACAAGTGTTGATGTTGCTTGTGCTACCGATTTTACCGACGTTATTCCCTGCGGATCTGGAATGAGTCTTTTACTCTGCTTTAGATTATGTTATTGTTTCACTCGCGTGACAATTTTCTTTTCCGTGAAATATATTCATCCTTAACTGTCCATATTTTTATGTCTCTTCTTGTTGTTAAACTGTAACTTTTTAGAAGCCACTGAGGGCTGACAAGTGCTGCTGTTGTTTCTGTTTCCAGTTTTATCACAATTTTATTTTAACTGTATTGCTATTTTTATGTTGCTTGGCGTTTTAGTGATAGAATGTGTTACTGGCGTATTTGTTTAGCGTGGCCAATGTACTCTGCGTGCTGCTCTGAACTGTACAGGGGGTGGGGGCCCCGTCAGGCAGAAATGCCTTTTGCCCCTGCCTCCCTACCCGGCACTGCCGGTGAAAATCCAAATAAAGAATGAATGAATGAATGAATGAATGAATGAATGAATTTGCTACTTCATTACGGTAGTTAGTAATTTACTCAATTACTTTCCATTTGAGTAACTTCTACTCTACTCAAATTCGTTTTGGGGCCAATACTCAGTAAATTAACTTAATTACTTTCTTTCAGTAACTTGTACATGTCTGGTTTTTAGTTGTCTGCATAGAACACGCAGGTCGGAAAGTAAACTTTCTTCCGAAAAAAATAAATATTTCTAACACAATATTTGGGTGGTGATACATTTTTTTTTCTTTTTTGTATTAGGAGCGATTTTGGAACGGCGGTTATTTTGAGATGTCGAGCCCCGAAATATCGGATGTGCAGCAATAAACACTAAAAGAAAAGGAGTTTCACGAGTTTAAACACAACACCCACGTGAGAAAAAAAAACAAGAAAAACACGTTAACCCTTTTTTTCTTTTTTTCCTCAATAAGAAAAGAAAAGAAGAATTGCAGAGTCATTTTGTTGACCTTATTATTGATATCAGAAGCGAAAAGAAAACATGATTCTATTTTGAGCAGTCCACCCCGCAGTAGAAGAATGCTTCATATCAGCGCCAATAGTCTGGCGATGTAATATTGCTCTATATTTGTTTTCTTGGTATCGTTCATTTTGTAACGGGCGTGCCCATTTCAATTACCAAAAAAAATTTTATTGGAAGTCCAGTGTCTTCTTATGCCGCGTTACCACTGTTCATTCCTCATACAAAAGGCAGTCTGCAGAATCTCCGAGGAGCGGTTCATTCTTGTATGACGGTCCTCTCACATTAATCATACACAAAACTTTCTTCAGACATGTTAGGAGCATACATTCTCGCAACACACAGGCATACTGTATGTATGAAGAAAACCAGCTTGAAGCATACTTGAGGGATGTCCGCTGATTATTCTGCCGTCGTGTCTGCAGCTTCCAATGTGTCGTTTGTTTGTTGCATGAACGGTGGGACTTGGACTTAAGGTCACCGAATTCAGTTGCGTTCGAATAGCCCAGGGCGGCGATGAAAAAAACTCAGAATAAATGATTGGGCGTAGCACTGCGCGAGCAATCGGTTTTGTTCAGGTTACAGTCAATGCCTCGGTGGAAATTCGTTTTTTGGCTCGCCTCCAGTCGCTAAAGCGAAAGGGGTTAGCGGAACTCGAGCAATGACTGGGTCACATGACCTAGTAACGTGTGTAACGTCGGCCTTAGCGGGCAGCTAGACTAAACATTGTTCGCCAATACTTGGCTTCAGAATCCCACTGCTGCCTCTTTGGGCGACAAACGGAGGGTGTGTGTGTGGCCGACACCTTTCGTTCCCTAGTCTCGGGTTCTAAAAATATTCAGATGAAATCTGTTCGTTTTCGTCACATTGCTCCTGCGTTAACTAGCTCACAAAATTATGATACACATTAGGGAGGCTGTTAAAGTGAAGAAATCATTTTAATTTGTATATAGCGAATGGAAATAACACGATCCATCTAATACAACTGTTTTGTGATCAATTCTTGTTTAGAATATCTCCACAATGTTTGTGTGCTGCGTGTTTCCTCGTTTATATTTTAATTCGAATAATTTTTATTTTTAATGATGTGAACCTCTATTGCGATTCGTATTAAAACATATTTACATTTTATAAACCTGGGTATCTTGGAGATGAGGTAAGTTGAATTTCTGCAGCATAAATCCCTGAAGTCGGTTTTCCACAGTAGTTCAAACTGCTTACCAAAACCATCTTGTTAGTGTAGCAGCTTGGGCGAGTTGGTTGCTCATATCAACACCCACTAGAGTGCACTACTGTAAAAGTACACTCCGTCCTTAAACACGAAGAGGAAGGAAAACTTCAAACGAACCGCGCTCACTGACAACTTTTTTTTATATACTTTGTCTTCTACATCTGGAACTACCGAATTTCGCAAATCACGAATTCCAATCTCCTAGACGCCTAGAAAAAAAAATATTTTCTGTGAACATCAAAGATGGTGTACTCATAGAGTTTTTATAATTCCTCACATTGTGTTTGGCTTCAATAATTTCTCTAGTTAATTGATTACTCTGCCTACCTAAAATTACACAAAAACAACATCACCATAGCTAACTCTTTGCACCTGAGCATACACTGCCGTGACTATGGGTAGAGTGCACTCTACTGTGGGTGCGAGGTTCACCTGCCATCTTGTACAGTTTTAGGTAGGCACAGTAATCCTATTAACTAGAGAAATTATTGAAGCTGAACATATCGTCAGGAATTATGAAAACTGTATCAGTACACCATCTTTGAACCTGATCGAAAGAAGAAAATCAATTTCTTGGCGTCTAGGAGATAGGTGCGCGTGATTTGAGAAATTCGGTATTTCCAGACGTAGAAGAAAAAAAAGTATATAAAAATGAAAGCCGTTTACAACTCCCTGTAACGCCGAATTAGAGCTCAGCTCTTGAGGAGGAGGGGAAGGCACGGGGGAGGGGGGGTCTCACGTGACCTCGGGGAGGTGGGGGGGTCACGTGGCCTGGGGGTCACGTGACCACCAGGAAAAGGGGGGGGATTTTCCCCGCTAAATTTAGCGGGGAAAATTTTCCGCTAGATTTAGCGGGGAAAATTTTCCGCTAGATTTAGTGAGGAAAATTTTCTGCTAAATTTAGCGGGTAAAATTTTCCGCTAAATTTAGCGGGGAAAATTTTCCGCTAGATTTAGCGAGGAAAATTTTCCGCTAGATTTAGCGAGGAACATTTTCCGCTAGATTTAGCGGGGAAAATTTTCCGCTGCGTCCGTGTCACTTCTTTGCCTGGTCCTCGTCTTTTCGCGCTGTTTTTAATTCCGATGCATTCCGAGAACTAGAGGGAGAAAAAAACTCGAGGTGGTTCGCATGCATGGAGGAAATGTCTACGGTAATTTCAAAGGACGTTCAGAGCTGTTGCTCTTGGAGACATGGAACGACGTCTCGAACACTCCCGATGTTCGAGTGCAACAGTGCACCAGAATTTCGCCACGGGAGGGTGCTGCACGTCGTCTCCAGAAGCCCCCAAGTTTCCTCCAGACTCCATTAAAGAAAAAAAAAGACAAACAGAGATACGTCGATCGAATGGGGAACACGCTTCTGCCACTCGCCTCTACTCCGTTTCGCCTAACCATGGACCGATCGACCGAAGCGGACAGTACGAGCCATCCCAGCCAACGAAGCACCGTCATTCTATCACGTGACTAGTCGCCCCACGGGTTCCCCGCCCCCCATTTCTTTTCCCTTAAAATTCACGTTACACTCACATGGCACTGAATTCATCATCATCATAATTTATTTTCTGACGATATAATAACATATTATAAAAATACAATGCACTCAAGAAGGAAACAATACTAAAGCACTGTGTTCTAGTTTAAGGAGTTAGAGGGAAACAAGGTAGTAGCGGATGCAAATATATTAGTGTTATTTAGAGAAACAATGGGGTCAGGTATTGCATTTCAGTTTTTCATTGGGAATGGTAATCTGCGTACACATTTGATGAGAAAGTGTGGACGTAGATATTTCCTGCAATTTACAAGGATGGCCAAGTACGAGAGAAAATACGGGGAGGGGGTGATGACGAGGATTATTTGAGATGGTTGTTGCGATAAAAGATTCAGCGAAGAAGACTGGCTCGGATGGCTGGTAGCGTCCGCCACAGTCCGCCGTGGGGTGAAGCGGGGTGCAGTTCGGTGTCAGAACAGAGTGACAATTTCGCGGTCGGCCACCTCGCGCTGATCGATCCAACGCAATTAGCGTGTCTCGCTTCCTTCAGTCTCCGTCGCCTTCTCGCACTCTTTTGTTACCGAGCCATAAAGGGGAGTGCGTCCCCACAACGGGAGCCAAGAACTGAACGCTTATATGCGTTTCCCCAAACGGATTCGAACAAGCACCAATAGCTCACACAAAAAAACAAAAAAACATAAAGGTTTTAATAAACTCAAGCGAAACATAGTGTACAGCGTGTTACAGAGTCACGATACGGTTCCGCTTTACAATATCGCGTCACACTTTCAGTTACACGTTTTATGGGACTTTTCTTTTTAATGCAGTCAGCCATTTACACGTTCTCCGTAAAGCAAAAAAAAAAAAAGACACCCAGAATATATAATCGTGCTCGAGAAAGTATAAAGTTGTTGCCGTCCAAGTCTCACCTTCTCACGAGATCGCGCTCGGTCTCCCTAAGTCGGCAAAGCACGTTCGGGAGCCGATAAAACAAGATGGATGTCATCCACGCCGCACGCAATAACACTAAGAGATCCAGGTCCAAACACGTGGGCAAGGCGCCCGAATACAGACGACTAATGTCTCGTCCCCGGCGTCCAATTCCTTTCCTCTCGCGCAGGGTTGGGCTCGCGCTCGTGTTCGCTTTCGTCCAAGGCGTCCGCTTCCCGGTTGTACGTGTTCGCGGAGATGGCGCGGCTAGGCCCCGGGAGCTCCTACGTGAACACGCAGCTGCTGTGTGCGGCCCGTTCTCCGACGGGGCCAAATCAGCCCGGGGGCCATGATTCTTTGATGCCTTACTAATGGACGCTGGCGTCACGATAGCGGGGAAGATGCTTAATACTGCCGCGGTACGGTCTTGGTGAGGAGTTCGCTTCCCCAATGAGGCAGAGAGGCTGCTCTGGCTTTCGTTGCTCCCATCTCGCTGTCTATAAATAGATGTCGGCAGAGCCCTCTTCTGCTGGTCGGACAAAGTGGCCTATATTTAGGCGTGCGTGCTTAGCAAAATTTTTGGGGTGGTAGTTTTTTTGTTTTTTTACTTGCTTGTAACGGGTGTGGCACAACGAACTGGAATTCAGTGAACCTCCTGCATTGTGTTGTTTTCTCACGTATTCACGTTGCGGAATATTTTTGTGCGTGCGTGGCTGTGTGCCTGTGTGCCTGCGTGTGCGAGTGTGTGTGCATGTGCGCAGTATGTAAGGCAAAACAGGAGTGAAGCTGCTAGGACGATCTTGAAAGAAACCTCAGGGATCTGTAAATGGGGCATACGACGTTTAGTTAGTTCGAGGTGCGATGATGGCTGGAACTGACGTGACCACTCGACACGCCAACTAGTTTATTTACGTATAAAATAGTGTACGAAATTTGTTTTTTTTTAAAGTATTTCTGGTGATATTATTTTACTGTTTTATAGCCCATACTTCCAGAGGAATATCTAGAAAGGCCCGAATTATAATTTTGACAAATTATATAAAATTAATAAAACACACAAAAAATTTGTTTAAAAAAAAAAAAAGTGACTCAACCGCGTTGCGTAAACATCGTGGTCATCAATTACAACCTATTCACTCCCGAAAGATGCGGGACAGCCGCCTTAGTGTATTCGCATTTTTTGCGGGTGAGCGGATCCATATAGTAGCGCATGTGCGGAAATGTCGGAAAAGTGCTACTGGACCTGCGCTGAACTGCCTGGCATGCACAAGTTTGCGGAAGGCACTACGTCAGCGACCTTTCCTCAAGAAATGGACAGTTCTGACTTTGACCGAACAAAGGATCTTTTTCACTAGCGAGCACCGTCTAGAAGGCTGTCGCGAACTGCAAACAAAGGGAAGCCCAACATGTTTGCACCCGTCGGAACAAATTGGCATCGTGCCGTTTTTGTTAGCTTTGGATGCCCTATACACCCGATGCTAAAAAGAAATCGTCAGAGAAGACGAAATAAGCGCAATGTTTGCTGCTGAGGATGTTGGGTGTGCGGGACGATGCCCTCCGAAAATGGCGACAGCGCGAAAGTCGGGGGAGAGGATTTATGTATGCACGATGACTTACTAGAAAAATATTTATTCATAATTATGATAGATGGAGAAGGAGCCACATATGTCCAATCGATGGCCGGAGCGAGCTTTAGCAATGAAGAGAGTTCTGCAGATGTTTGCTTCTGCAACTATCACTTCGTGTTTTGACGATATTAGGCTCAGACGGACGTCTGCTCATGGTTAAATTTTGTCTTTCTCTTTTATGTCTCCAACCGGCTAACTCCATGCTCGCAAACTTTTGCGTTCCGTCAGAACCGCTAACATCATATTCTCAGGGAGCTTCAGCTTTCTGCGACGCATAGTTTGCTTACAGTGGCCGAAAGCACGGTTCACTTTTTTAACGAATAACCGGCAAATCAGCGCATGTCGGAATTAATAGGTACATAAGCGTCAGTCGGTAAAATTGCATCAGAAATGAGACAAACCAACGCTTTGGCACTGAGAGACTCCAGAACGCATGCACTTTGCAAAACGTCAGACAACTATCACTCGGTTATTTCTCATCGCCTTACAAGATGCGTGTATGCATTCAGTTGACGCTAAACTGCTCGTGTTTTATACGAAAGGCACGGCGTTCGCTGCAGAGACGACGACAAAATTATCTTCGGACACGACTCAACCCTGTTCGAAGCATGTTTCTTTCGTACATTTGTTTACTTCGAACACCAGACGGTTTTTGGTAACCAATGTTACAGGACTGTGAAGAGTGTCATTTAGACAATGTAATCAAGTTGCGACCGCGGCTTTAATGTTTTCAGCAACGCAGCATTCGTGATGCCGCGCCGCGCCGCTTGAGTCCTTGCAGGGGCTCTAAGCTGGACACTTGGCGAAACAGTTGGCGAGGGATTCGGCGGCCGTGATTGGTCGGCACCGCCCTCCACCTTGGCACCCGCCAATCACGGTGACCAGATTTCCCAACGACGTTTTCGTAAATTGTCCAGATTAGAGCTTGAGGAAGTGATCGGCGCGGAAAACTAATTCCGGGTTGGAAGAGTTTCAACAAAACCGTCGATCACTCGGGAACACGCGCTTCGAGAAGCGTTTCTTCTTTGCAAATAAACACTGCCTCACGTGTTTGTTTGCTGGCAGTGCCCTTTTGAAAAAAAACGTCTCTGGGGACCACCAGAACCTCCGAAATATCTTGACGTACCCTTCAACAATTTCTGAGAGATCTGAGACGTTCATCACATTGTTCTAAGGAGCCTGACGTACTTATCAAGAAATTCTGAGGGGTGTGAGAAGACCGTCATAGTTTTGTTAGAGGACTGTGAGGTCTTTCGCAATATTTTTCCGAAAACCATGTGACACGTCAAAATATTTTAAATGGGTCTGTCTGAGAAATCCCGTTACTGTTCTGGATAAACACATCGGGAAAGCCGCTTGGCCATTTTGTACCGGGTGACCGCGACGAGGAGTGACTCAATGTCGGCTTCCCGTCCCATGCATGCGTTCTGTTTCCTAAAGAAGCTCGGTGTGTGGATGAGGGACAATGTTTTATAGCGCTTCTTCATGTATCCGGAATCAGAAGATTCTCCAGCGACCACGGGAAAGAGTTGAGCACGTTGGTAAGACATATTTAGGAGAAACTAGCCGAACAAACCAACCATACAAATGAGAGGAGAACGTGCGAGACGGATTCAACCGCTGGACTACCAACTGCGTTTAATGATACATTTCATATTCATCGACACGCTAAGATAACTCAAACAAAGCTTGCTTCACTTTTTCCTTTTTTGCCTCATTTTTAAACTAGGGCGTCCTGCTCGTTTGTCTACTTGTGGGCAGTACTTCCACCTCGCAAGAACATCTTCTCTTCTCTGAGTAAGGTCACAGATGCGTGAACTAACACATTTCTCTTCTATGTTTAAAGCTTCTAAAACCTCACGTGCGAACCGGTTTTGATGGTGCCTTATGATAGTAACTTTGTCTAAATTTGCCTTGCACTTGCAGTCGCGGCAATGAAGGGCTAAGTGCACCTGGCTGCTGTCAAGTTCTTTAACACTATTGGCACGTTCCCGATTCCTGTCGTTTATACAACCTTAACCAGAGAAGAGAGGATGTTCTTGTGAAGTGGAAGTACTGCCCACAAGTAGACAAACGAGCAGGATGCCCTAGCTTAAAAATGAGGGAAAAAGGAAACAATGAAGCAAGCTATGTTTTGATTGATCTTAGCCTATCGATGAAGATGAAGTGTATCATTAAACGCAGTTGGTAGTCCGGCGGTTGAAAGCGTCTCTCACGTTCTCCCCTCATTTGTATGGTTGGTTTGTTCAGCTCAATTCTCCTAAATATGTTTTAACAACGTGCTCAACTCTTTCCCGTGGTTAGTTATCTTTCTAGTTACCTGAGGTCTTTCCTATTCAATTTTCACCTCATCGATTCGGCGGGGCTAAGCCCCGTCATTGCAACCAACATATTCCAAGCAAGGCTGCTCACACGCTGCATACGGAAGAAGATCATACTGGAGGATGTGCAGGCTTTCTTCGGAGCGGTTAAGCCATCGCAGGGACACGCCCAGCGGGTTTCAAAGATCCTTAAGTCTGACTAATGGTGGTAAGTACGTCTCCTCACTGACTTTTTACGTGTCAAATGCCAAAACTACTCCGCCTTTTCCTATCACCTAAGAATAACCAACGACACTACGGAGAGCTAATGGGTTTCTCGCTTTCTTCCGATATGGCGTCGTCATCTTTCCTTACGTCGGCAAAATCAGACGAATCCAAAAATGTCTCCACAGCTTTTCATTGGGAATTTTGAACTAATTGGGCGAGCTAAGCATGTATTGGAGCACGGGCCAAAATATGCCGTTGCACCTAAGCTTGAAGCCGTTGACCAAGTGGCGCTTGAAAGGAACATAGCTGCCAAAGCAGCACATGAAAGAAGCCCGCAGGTCATTGATGAAAAGTGTTCGCAAACCTTAAACATCAAGGCCTTCCACGTCTGAGCCTTGGAACTACCATAGAAGAACTGAGAAAAAGGACCTTAAGCTTTGCCTTTCCGATAAGAAAGGAGGTTTTGTACGAAGGCGTTCATAAAGTTCGTATCATTGTCATGAAGCAATTGAGATTCAGCAATCAAACTCGAGTAGGAGTTGAGGCTTTCTCTACATGTTCGCCACCAAACGTTATCCATTTTTGCCAGCGATGGACATCATGCCGGAGGCCATTGTTTTAGAACTCCTCGTTTTGAGTGTTCAGGAATCATTCCACTTCAACGATCACTTGGTCGTCGTCCTTAAAATGCTTTCCTCTTGTTTGGCCACACTGGAAGCGTCAGCGCCATTTAACGACAGTTTCATAAACTTGGGCATTGTCCCAGAACAACCCTCCCAGATTGGAATGAATATCCTTTGCATTTCTTCCCTTCATATGGAAAAAAACGGATCACTGCATGTGCTTGGCACCGACGGGTGCTGCCATTTTGGTTTCGACTCCCTACCGGCGTTCCGCACTACTATAGCACGCGATGTGTACACTGTGCGGAAACTAGAGGGACGGGCGCTCATGTTGATGCCTGTTTCGTTCCGCTTTTTAAAATTTTTTGTGCCGATAACACGAACTTTATGAACGCCCCTCGTAGTTCTAGACTCAGGGGCTTTTGGAGAAAAAGCCCTTCAAACCATGAACAAGACTTTCGTCCGGGTTGAGGTCAATAGAAGAAAAGCAACATAAAGAGCCATTCTCACAATATTAGAGAGTAACTATCAAGGTGCGTTGTGCTCCAAGACCAAGGCAGCTAAAAATTACCATTTAACGGCGTTCTTCTCAGCCGAAAGGCACGAAAAAGGAAGTCCTTTCCGGGCAATTATTTCGGAGAGGAACACGTGGCAAGCTTGCGTGTCTAAATTTATCTCCAAAACGATTACCTTTGTTTCGATGCAAGACCCTATCCGAAATTCCGAATTCTGAAAATGTGATATCTTTTCTTAAAGAAAAAGGGAACCTCATCGTGTCTGGGGTTTTCATGGACGTTCAAGACATGTTCTACTACATCCCGCATGCACCTCTCCTACAAGTTCTTCGGTCTAACATCGAAGACCAAGGCCTCACATCATTCGAGAATGCGGCAGGGATGCAAGTGGACACCATCTTAGAACTTTTGCGCTATTACCTATCAGCCACGGTGGTGGCCTACCAAGATCGCCACTACGCGCAGAGAAGCGGCGTGTGCATAGGATCCAAAGTGGCCCCACACCTGTGTGAAGTTTTTCTCGGAGCGTGCAGGCGTGCCATTCAAGAAAGCATTAAAGATTCGAGAATCGCGGCGATATTTAGGTATGTAGACGATTTCCTCATTTTATGCACTACAGAATTTGACGATCAAATCGACGGGTGCCTTGACAACATCCTGAGGAGTTTTCAGCAGTCATGCATGGGGCTCACTTTCACGCATGAGCTTCGAGTCAGGAAGACCATCAAGTTTCTTGTGTTGGTTTTGGATTTCAGAGCAGGTCATGTTTGCTGGAGATACCAAGCCCGTTCAGGCAAAACGTTTCTCCCCTTCTCGTCGCAGCAATCAAAAACTGTTAAGCAGGCAGTGGCTGTCACAGCTCAATTTTCTAGCCTGAACAATTGATGTGAGCATCAGATCTCCCGAAGCTTCGAGTTACAAACAACCAGACTCAAGGATGCGGGCTACTCACGAAACGTAGTTGCCTTCGTGTGCGAAAAAATTTGCCGCACCATCAAGACGACGCGTGAACAAGAGAAGACAAAAATACCTTTTGTGGTTGTCCCATACATTCATGGAATTACACATAGGTTAAAAAAGATCGCAAATCTGCACGAGGTACAAGTGCTGTGTTCGGCGCCAAATAAGGCATATTCGTTGTGCCGCAAGATTAGTCAGGGGCAAACCAGCAGCAGCAATGGGTGTGGCACCACTCACAGGACCGTTTGCGCCCAGTGCGACAATGAGGTTATTTACCACATACCCCTGACATACGGCAGCTTTTACATCGGACAGACCGGGCGGTGTATAGACGACAGGACTCAGGAACATGCCAATCATCTAAAGAACTTGACGGTAGCACATCACTTAGCCCTACATTGACACGGCTGCAAGTGCAAGGCAAACTTAGACAAAGTTACTATCATAGGGCTCCTTCTAAACCGGTTTGCACTTGAGGTTTTGAAGCTTTAACAATAAAATAGAAAGGCGACATGTGTGTTGGCTCACCAGTTGTGACCTTAACCAAAGAAGAGAGGATATTCTTGCGAGGTGGAAGTACTTCCCAGAAGTTGACAAACATGCAGGATGCCCTACTTTAAAAATTAGGGAAAAAAAGAAAAATTGAAGCAAGCTATGTTTTGATTGATCTTAGCCTGTCGATGAAGATAAAGTGTATCATTAAACGTAGTTGGTAGTCCAACAGGTTTAATGCGTCTCTCACGTTCTGCTATCATTTGTATGGTTGGTTGGTTCAGCTGGTTTCTCCTAAATTATCCAGCGACCGAAAACAACGCCGGAGACGCCACCACGACCGCACCATGGACGACACCGTGACCGTGCTTGGATTTCGTCAACAGCAGCCCATGTTGGTTTCGCGTTCGTGCTTTTCGCTGATAGTGTGTGCGTGTGTGTGTAGTGCACCTGTTCGGTTTTAGTACCGTTCGTCTCAGGAATTGACCCAGCGGCATTCTGAGTACCTCGAAGGGTATATTTGGCGAAAAAGAACTCGGTTGCCACTCTTTGGTCTGATTACTTTCGTCTATAGCTGCTTGCGCTCGGGTTTCCCTAAACGTTGTTTCTTATTGTCTTCATGCGTTTCAACGTTCATGGAAAACTCAGTCTAAATTAAACTTCCAATCACGTTTTAAACAACTGCATTTGTTTGTCCGTGGTTCTCAGTAATTTGGGAGTCTAAAGGGTTGAAAGCCTGAGTTTTCATTTCATTTCATTTAATATTCTCTTAAATGCCCACGTGGGGCTTTACATAAGGGGGGGGGGGCAGGCAGTCTTTGTACAATTCAGGTACACAGTACAAACAAAAAGAAAGAAAAAAAAACGAACAAAAGATAAAACACAAGTGGGCTACAGGCCGTAAAATGTGGCAAGTGCTTTTCTAAATTTTGAGATATCCGATATCGTTACTTTTGAGTCTGGTAATTTATTCCAATTGTTAATGGAAAGCTGCAGAGGCGAAAATTTAAATATATTCGTCTTAGGAATGGATAAAAGAAGCTTGCAGGAGTTATCTAAGCGACGGGAGGTGTGAGGCGCAGGTATGCAGTATAAGGATCTCTGCAAAGGAAGATGATAGTAAAATTTATGTAGAATGGTTAAGGCGGATATCGTCCTACGTGTTTTAAGAGAGGGAGGCCAAGTTTTGAGTTTTAAGATTACTGACACTAGCCGTGAAATTATAATTTCTGTGAATAAACCGTACCGCTCTGTTTTGGACGACCTCTAACATCTCTTCTAAAAATAACTGATGGGGATTCCAAACCGATGAGGCGTACTCCAGCTGGGGACGAACAAGTGAGGTGTATGCTAAAAGTTAAGTTTCCTTAGAGGCAAGAAAAAGGTTGCGTCGCAAAAAGCCGAGTGTCTGGTTAGCCTTGCGAACGATGTTAGTTATATGGCATTGGGTCTGAAAGACTGAAGGGGCTTGAAGGTCTGAAGGCTTTTGAAGGGCTGAGAGGGTCTCAAAACAAATCAGCGCTGAAGGGCTATTTTCAATAGGGCACCTCTATCTTCTTACTTCCTCTACCCCATATGCGGGTCTGAATTTAGGGGTAGAGGCGTATGCGTAAATATTTGTCAAGAGAAATAGAAGCCACCGGCGTGATTTTCTGTTTCTGCACAGCCATGTGAATAGTGAGTTGCAGTGTGGCCTCCTTTTGATCTGTGTCAATTTTCATGTCTCTTGCCTTCGGGAAATTTTAATATCTGTGAGGACTCGCCAAATTCACAAATTCAGTCTTTATGCAAAAACATTGCTTTACCTAGTTTTAGAGATATTCATTCATTGTGCTCTTTCCTGCAGCAACTTGGGACGTGTAACACACATTATGTAGTGTATCTTATAGGATACTTATCTATCATTTTTATCTTAATAACTTTGCCTTTTATATGATCTCTGTTTGATACTTTTTCTTTGTCTGTACAAAGAGGGAGGACAGTGGGCTTCTATTTTGACAAAGGAAGAAAATATTAAAATTATTATTACATATCAATGTTAAAACGGGATTTGTTTACTATCTGCATTTTAGTATCTGCATTTCAGTTCACATGTATTCTAGTATCTCGAGTAAAATGGTTTTGTGCCAATTATGTAAATCTATCTCGAATGTACTATGATACATTAATGTATACGGATATGCATTTAAGCTAATGAGAACATGTATGTTTTGCATGTGTATTCCGCGGAGAGTTTTAGGAGTACTGTTACCCATCTCGGGTTCACCAAAAGTAAAGAAAAAGCGTCAATTGAGAAACGCTGTGACCAATAGGAATAGAGTACTAAACACATTAAAAGTAACTCTTCACTCTAGCTCTAGATGCCAACCCCCTTTTCTGCGCTTAGTCCCTTATGAATGAGAAAAAATATATCCTATGATGTTCTACCCTTTAGCCCGTACAGATTCGTTGATTCTGTGGCTTCTGCGCATTTCTCTCTCCGCAAAAGCAAAAGGGTACTTCCAAATACCTGAAACGATAGGCAGTGTTCAATCGCAGAGGACCGATACAAAGCAAGTGAACTTCGAAACTTGTTAAGGTGGAGGCTTGCGCGAGTTGATAATTTATTATAGACTGCAACAGCCCTAAATAACCAGGATGAATGAGACACATAGATAGAAAAACAAGAGCGCTGACTTAAAACTCATCAGTATACTAGCCTTCTACTTCTCGGAGAGAAGCAGAGTTGTGAAAGTAAGCCTGCGGGAGATCGAGATCTTTTGTGGAGTTGCTTTCTATAAGAACTTAAAAAATAAGAGTAGGGCCCACGTGGGGTGGTGAAAGATTACCATGTTTATATCACCCGAGACAGAGGAACGGAGAAAAAAGTCTGAAGCGGCAGAGAGAGAAAAAAAAAGAGAATGAAACAACGCGTTTTTTTTTAAACAGTATATTTATATTTTTGCCCTAGCCGCGGATTCATATAATCTATGGTGAACTGATATTTTTAATTTTTGTCCCAATATGTCCGCCAAAACAATTAATTCAGAAGTAATTCGAGAGTAATTTAAAACTGAATACAGGTTACCTAAAATAACGTTGTTAGTTAAAGTGCGCAGTACTAATAGTTGAATATATTTTAAGGTATGACGTCACTCAAAAACGTATTATATAATGTACGAAACATCCGTGATAAAACTGCGTCCACCCATTACATAAAGCGCCCGATATTTGGCGGGGAACTTGCGAAACTCACCATAATTTCGATGCTTCACGGCACGGTGCCGTAACTACTAATGTCGAGCAGGTAGTGAGTATAATTTATTTCCCATTAGCCTAGACATTTCGCTAAAGTGCATCACATTTCTGCCACTCTAGACTAAGGCTCCAACACTTTGAGTGTCGTGAAACAAGAAGGCAAAATGTTATTATATGCCACATGAATCAACCTCGTCAGGACACGCAGAGTCGATTATGCAGGCGGAGAAATTAGACCAACGCTTCCAGAGTGCCCTGTAACGGGTCGTTGCTTCTTGATAACGACAGACGAAAGAAAAGAAAGTAGAAATATCACATTAGAGTTCGCCGAACCGCCAAATGACATCGTTCTTAAAATGCCGACGTATGGCATATCATCTGCGCACTACATTGCAAAATCATAAAGTTAGGACAAAATTGCTGACGCCGAATACGACGCTACATTGACGTGTTTTTTTAGCATTTTCTTCATGTTGAGTAATACTTCTCTGAGTAATCACTGACGTTAATAATGTAATATACATGTGTTCTTTTTTCATTTTTTTTTCACTGATACTTAAAGATCATATTTTTTTAAACTGGCGAATAAGTTTTTGTGGTTGCTCCGTCTGCACGCTTGGAGTCGGTTTTGAAGAAGAGATCTCTTTGGGTCCTCTACCCTATCTAGAAAACACCGAATAAATCCCGCTGCAGCAAGAAGTCTGGTCGCACACCATATTCTCTCCCGCATGTTCGTCTACTGGGTTGTTCATCCTACAACCAACCCGCAGGATTGTTAGGTAGATGAGACATATTCATAGGTGGTATATGTGACTTTACTATATGCCTTTTTTTGAGCATACGCAATTCCACGAAATGTAAGTGCGCCAAACAGCCCACTTCCGAACGCCATACAAACAGCGTTCCTGGGAGAACTACTGAGGTTAACTTCCCCTCCAGGTTCGTTTCGTGCAAGAGGCCTCCGAGTCGAATGACTTAATTGAGCGACCGACTTTTGTTCAGTTGTCTACCTTAGGACATGCGAATCCACGACGCTGGAATTCTCTAATCTTATGGCAAGGCGCAAAATACGGGCGCCGGCCAGTAGCATTTCGGCCATGGCCATTTATATTGGTGGAATGTTTTCACGCCAGAGTTAGTATCCACAACAGCATGAAACCGGCATAATGCACGATTTTGGGTGATTGTTGTAGAGGCTTGTTTCTCAGTTTTGAAGGGTATCAAAGCAACACGCAAAGACCACGCAAGTTCGTGAGCGAGTGCGTTTTTTTATTCAGCCTAGACCTGATTATCGTGAGCCTTGGGGAAAACGGTTTGCTGTTTCAGCTGGGCTTCGTCCGTTTTCGAAGAATGCCGCAAGTCGAGAGCAAGTCGAGGCACGTATACAAGCGCATCGTGTGCTTTCATAACACAGACGATTTTATTTTTATTTATTTTCCCCGATAGTGAAACGAAGAGCGTCCGTCAATGTTCTTTTGTAACTTGCCTGTGGGTTGTTTGCTTGACGCGAAAACATTGGCTGGTGAGTGATACCGGCCGGCTGACCCTCGCGTTTCCCTTGGCACAGCTTTGTTCACCGCGCAGGCGAAGATATTATGTTTTCGTGCCAGTTCCTGGCATTCTACCTACAACAAATTCTTCTGTCAGGTTTTTTTTTTTCTCAGTGTCATAGCCAGAGATTAGTAAAAGCCTCACCGGATAACAACGTGCTCACTTGACAATGACTGACTGGATGTAGAGCAGAGAAGATTACACACGCAACATCCAGATATATGGAAGCTAAAAATAGTGCAGATTAAATGTATTTAGTGTAAAATTTTGACTTCACCCGTTCCAGCATTTTAATGCTTAAATCAGGCACAAAGAGGTAGCCTCTCCAGTAAACGAGGGAAAGAGGAAGGCGGGGAGCAAACAAAACCTCGCAACAATAAGTTAAATAAATTTTCAACGAAGTTTTTCGCAAATACACTTTATATAAACATGATCCGCAGAACTCGTCAAAGCATAGACGGACGGTCAGTAAAAGTAAAGAGGAGTTCCGGCTTGTGTTTCCATCTACCCAGACTAAACACATTTTCGCAATACCCAAGCTTGACATTTTCCGGCATGTTGTTTATTGACTCTAAATTTAAAATAGCTATGAAAACATCGTATGAAGTTGATGCCAAAACCTACTTGAGGTGACGTCACAAGATGTATAGCAAACAAGTCAAGCAGGCAGTTAAAAAAAAAATCCTGGGCGTGCTTTTTTTGTGTGTGTGTGTGAGGGATGGGGGTGAGCTTAATTAGTGTCCACTTCACACCATTAAGCTTCTTGCAACCATTCGTGAATAAGCCTAATGCCCCAATATTTCCTCATATTGCACCATGTGACGTCACGTTTTTAGCGTTGCCAGCTGAGCCTGTCAGCCTCGCACACCCAATTTAAAACGTCAAAAACATTGCGAAAAAACGTATTGCGAGTTGAAACTCTGATCACTCGATCAGATGTCTCTTGAATATGTTCAAACAATTCGGAGGCAATTCAGTTACTATCAAAAACGTGCCGGAGGCACATTCTTTGGTAGTCAGTGATTCATCTCAAAAAGTCGGCTCCCTGCCTCGGAGGCAAAGTGCCGTTAAAGATCCCTAGTCGCTGGAACGGAATATCTGCCCAAGCGCCCTCATTATAACAGGGGCTGGATAGGAACAAAGCACCGTGGAACTGAGATCTAGATTCCCGTAATAAAAGAATAAATAAAAAACCCAGATGGGGAAACCCATTTTTATTCTTCCGCTGGGACCTGCCTTACGGCTTTCTTTTAATTGGTGCGTAAATGATCCAATCGCTCTTTCTTTTAGCGCAGAATGCGTTATATGGCTGGCCCATAGCAGCGTCCGGCTTCGCACTTATGTAACGGAGTACTGTCGCACGAGAGTTTCGTCAGCTTTTAGTTAAAACTCGTGTCCTGCCTGAGTAGACACGAGTTGAACGCTGACGAAGCACCCGTGTCCTCGCTGACTGAACACTATCTCCTGTCGAACGCCGACATACCACACATATCCGATCTGTGCGACGCGCTCGTTTTCGGCAGATGACCCAAAGAAAAACCAGTACTACGGCCTTATTAAGACCCTTTCACACAGCGGCCCTGGACAACGTTAAGCTGGCTGTTCTTCCAAACATTAATGCAGTCATTGTCAACTTAAGAAAGGCAGAGCGTCGCTAGTTCGAACACGCTATTATCGCTCCGCAGTAAGGGAGAATGCGGCACTAGGCGATAAGAACACAGAACACCTAGTCGGGAAATAAGAAGCGTGAACATGACAAGCCAGGCCCCTTTTTGTAAGCTGTAGGTAGAGACTGCAGTGTGGATCTTATTTATGGCGCATTCACACTGGCTGTTGAGCTGCGTTTGCGAAGCGGTTGCGGCGACGCGGTTCGCGAGGAACTCCCCCCCCCCTTCGGACACAGCGTAACGCGGTTGGTGGTTTCGCGGCGATCATGCCAAATTTTCATACATCGTTCCCATTCAAGTAGTTTCGCCTTATCCACGTTCACGCTTCGTATCCCTACGGACTTGATATTAGCGTAAAAAAAACAATGGTCATTAGGAATACAGAGTTTCTAACTACCCTTGGTAGTCTTTCAAAAAATATTAATTTGCATCTTACCCGAGGCGTCAGGTGTTCGGAGGTGGGCACGCAAAGAACAAGTTATGGCACACAAAGGCTAAAATACAATATCCCTAATTTACCAAACTTATGACATTTAGATTTCAAGTTTCAACTATTATTGAAGTTTGGATTTCAACAAAATGTCAATAAGAAAAATTCGCTCATGATTTTTTATGGATGCTTCTGATTATTAGTGGCATTTACTGTCTTTGAGTTTGACCTCTGCTGAATTTGTTATGGTGACAATTGTATATTCCTTTTCCCGTATATATTTATTTCCTGCTGCGCGTACGTCGCAGTGCATTGTAGGCGGTGGTCAAAACACGTCAAGGAGCGCATTAAGTTTTATTGATCGCCGCAATCAAATAACGATGAATATAAAGTCAATTATTATTATATCTGGGGACGCCTCTCTGCCGAATTTGTTTTACAATTAAAAAATCCACATTATTATACGATTCAAAGGAAAACTTTAGCTGTCTTATTCCTGAAGGTTCTATTTCTTCGTACTGTTTGCGCGCATTCAAAGATCAAGCAAAAAAAAAAGAATAACACGAATCCGGGGTGACGATTCCATCAAGCTCCATTACAGGCAAAGTCCGCTACCTGCTGAATAAAACAAGTCCTCCGGCCCTTTTTTTTTGAAGCGCAGCTACGCTTCCCATATGAATAGCTGACCTGGTTTTCGGGACGAAAGGGCCAGATTTTCCCTTGTCCTCGCTATTGCTTTTTTTCATCTATGGACAGGTTTGGTAGTAGAGATAGGTGCGATAAATGCACTCGGACCAAAACGGTCGTGGTTTGGTCTTTGGGGATCTCGCCTCCCAACACACGAAAATTGCGCCCCTCGTTTTGTTTGACATTAAAGAGGCACGAATAACCCCACCATATATATATATATATATATATATATATATATATATATATATATATATATATATATACAGATAGAGACATATAGAGAGAGAGATATATAAAACGCTCGAAGATCACGTAATAATGCCCTAGCAAACGTTAAAAAAAAGAAATGCGAGCGAAAGAGACGGTCGAAAATCCGCGTCCTCCTCTCCCAACAGAGGGCGAAGACATTTTTTTAATATAAATTTAGAGGTGTGGTAAAAATTATAAATGGCGTTCGTTAAAATTGTTCATTACGACCAATGTAAACGCACTGCGCAGCTGAGTTCGGAATATAAAGCTCAGAGTCCTGAAGTGTCAGTGACGAAGCATCGGCCGTGTTCTGGTCTTTTCCTCTTCGTATTCTCAACATGGCGGGGACCGGCGGCTCCGCTGAGGACGCTCAGAGTGATAGGAATGACCGGGAAGCGGGCGAAGGCTCGTTCGTGTCGTTTGTTTCGGTGCCGAATAGCCTCTCATACTCTGAGAGAGCAATATACCTATTGCTCAAATTGCCCAAGTATCAAGGGGATGGCTTGAAATGGGGATCTAAGCGCCTCATATACTGGCGTCTGCGGCATGAACTGTTGTCAAGCGAAAGTCTAAAACAAATGGCATCTTGCACGAGCGTTCGTCAACGACGTATTTCGGCTATTTACTTCGAATATTTTATACGGGAGAGGCGATGCCGTGCGGCGCGTATACCTACATTCACAGCCTTCTCCTCGAGGCTTGAATAATTTAGCAATAGGTATATCGTCGAGAAGTCAAGAAGTATGAGATATCTTTAACGTTGCCCACCAAAGTCTGGAACGCTTTATTGTTCTCTTCGCTTATTTAAATGCGTAAGGAACCCACTGATTATAACCAGTAAAACACCGTTAGTAAACTGGCAATCTTAAAATGCAGCCACCCCCCCCCCCCAAAAAAAAAAAAGAAAAACAAGATGTGCATTACTTTGTTATTATCGATTCAGAAAGGTGCTTTAAATCTGGATTTCAGAAAAAAAATTTTGTACAATTACGTCGTTCTCAAGTTCAAGCATTTTAGAACAATTTCTTCAGATCATTTACATTTTTTTGCAGAATACATATAGTAAACAGGCTGTTCTTTTTAAAGCTTTGCAGCTTTTGCTAAAAAAAAAGATTACACGGTTTCTGCAGGTGAGTTAGGCGGCCAGGGGGACATAGTATAAGGGGCCACTCAGAACGATAAGTTGGCTAATTAAGTATGATTTGTTAATGAACTTTCTAATTAGTGAAAAAGAAAATATGGTTCCAATTAAAATCTCGCTAAGCACCATCAAAAACCACTAAATCAACTCTTTTGAGGAAGATATAAGACAAAGCAAGCATGTTACGACATTCTAAAAAAAAAACGCTCAATATGGACGCGTTTCTGTTTCGGTTTCTTATCTGAGCGCATCTTTGAGCCCGCGGTCCTGCTCCCCGGCGGTCGCGGCGCGAAAGCCACCCCCTCGCCTCCTTCGTAGGATAGAGAGAAGTAGTGTGCACCTGTGTTGCGCGTTTCAGCCACTGGGGAGCAGGACCGCGGGAGCAGAGATGCGCTCCGATAAGAAACCGAAACTTAGAAACGCGTCCAATAAAGCTTTTATTTTTTATGGACTGCAGTAAACTGCTGTCATTTCTTATATCCTTCTAAAAAGAGTTAATATAAAGGTTTTTGATGACACTTAGCAAGTTTCTAATTTGAACCATATGTCTATTTTCATTGATTTGAAGTTAATTAACAAATTTTACTTAATTAGTAGACTGCTCGTTGCTATTAGCCCCATAAACTATGTCCCCCTGACCATATAGCTCACCTGCAGAAACCGCATAAGTGTAGCTTTCATGACTCTTTTTAAACAAATCTGTAAAGCTTGGACCCGAGACGCGTCTTCAGCAGTGTGAGAAGAATTCCGGAACGCAGTGTAATATCCCACAACTTTTGCCAAGAAAAAAAGAAGAGGCAAACGGAGACAACAATGTATACGCGCACATAACAGAAGGAAATAAAAAAGGGAAGAGAGGAGTCGAGGCGACCTTCAACGTCAGCCTATGAATCCCCACTCATGTGGTACATACTTTATTTCTTGTCTTGGTGATCATATTCAGAACATTTGGTGGTAGAAACCTCAAGGGTCGAGCTAGAGCAGCTATCTTGGGAGCTCTGCGGTGCTGTTGGCTGCGCTATCGCGCTGCCGACGTCTGCATACATTGACTTTCGTGGTGGTCGCGTGTGGTGTAGATAACGTTCAGTCGTTTACACGACAGCCAAGACGCGTAGAAAACCTGCCCCTTCAAGCCATTGGAGGTTGGTAGCGGGTTAGGGCGACGCAGCGACAGGCTATGAGGCCTCAAATAGCACAATAGCGAGCTTATTCGAACCAAATTTCCGAAGCCCAGCCAGTTCAGATAACGAATCATACATTCTCACCGAGTATTCGAGAGAAGGACGTAAATATTGCGTGGTTTTTACTATTTTCGTTCCAGCAACGCTAGCATTAATAGCTACGGATACGATCTTGGTTCGAAAATCACCGACGCCACGTCAGCATCGATTTGCGCTTAGCTCTAGCCACGGTGGCTCCAGCTTCGCGGTTCGCGAAAGAGGTTGGACGAAAACGGTTTCCAAGCGGCCCGCAAAAACGCGGCCCTACGGCGCTATCCTAGGCGATTTGTGACTTAAACTTCGCGAATTCGCTTCCAGTATGAGCAAATCAATACACACTATGCCCCTTGTCACGTATAATACACCCCAAAATTTCAGTTCGACGTACCGCGCACTGACGTTGAACCGACGGCACCAACTATCACGAGTGGCTTGGTAGTACAGTTGTACAACTCTTTAAAATAGCTAATGTGTACGCGTGACAGACTGCAAAATAGTAAGTGGGGTTTTCTTGGCCATACCGCAAATCCTGCGTGTTTTTTATGTGGTTGTTGATATTAACATTAGCAGTTTAGTATGTTATATCACACAAGCCCCTCGTAAATATGGGACCGTCAGTTCGACGTCAATACGCTCTACGTTGAACTGTAGTTTAGAGTCTATAATATGTGACGAAGTGTGTAAGGCTACAACTTTCTTTTTAGAGTGGACGGAGTAACACTGCTTGCACATCCTACAAATGACGAGTTGTTCGCTGCAAACATGATGCCAGATTTATCTAAGGACACGACTCAAGCACATCTCAAGCATGTTAGCTTTACACATGTGTGTTTTGAACATGTCTGCAGACAGTATTTTGTGACCAATGTGACAGGGCCCACCAGGAATTTTCAAATGCCTCGACGTACCTTCCAAATTTGTTTGAGGGGTTTTAGATATCCGTCGATGTTTCCTGAAGGGCCTGACGCACCCTTCAGGAATTTCTAGAGAGTGTAGGAGAACCGTCATCGGATTTTTCAGAGGTCTGTAGTGTCTGTCCCAATATTTTTAGTGAAAGCACGCCACCTATCAAATTCGTTAAAGTGGGTCTGCGGAACGGGTCACGTGACCTTTAAGGATGTATGCGTCGGGGACGCCGCTTGGCCATTTTGAATCGGGCGACCGCAACGAGCGGACGCTCAGTGTCGGCTTCGTGTCCCACGCGCCGGACATTTCTCCCAGAGCAGCTGGGTGTGCGGACCAAGGAGAAGGTCTCTCAATGCCTTCTTTCTTGGGCCTCTTTTTCCGTCCGGCTTCAGCTGCTCATACAGCGAGCGAAAAGATACCGAAGGCGCCACAGCCACGGCACCAGGGACGTCGCTGTGACCGCGCTCAGCCTTTCTCAAGGGCCGCGGACATTGGTTTCGCATTCTTGTTTTCCTCTAAACGTGCTACCGACAGTGTGCATCTGTGCGTGTGGTGCACCTGCTCGGTTTTGTTTTAGTTTATACTACCTAATATTTCAGTAATTTACGAAGCGGTAATATGAGTACCTCGATAGATATTTGTTTTTTCTGCGACAAAGAAATAGGTTGCCACTATTTGGTCTCATCACATTTGTCTACAGCTGCTTGCGCCAGGGTTTGGGTACACATTGGTTCTTACTGCCTTTTTTGTTACAACAGGCATATGAAACTCAATGACTGAAATAAACTTCCCATATTGTTCTTAACTGCATTTTGGAATATGGTTCACTGTCATTTGTGCATCTAAAAGGTTGAAGAGCTGAGAGGGTCTTCAAGGCTGACGGATCTGAACGATTGAAGGTATTTGAGGGGTAAAGGGGTTTGAAGTGGTGAAGGTGTTTGAAAGGTTGAGGTGTTTGATGCATGAAGGGGTTTGAAGGGCTGAGAGAGTCGAATAACACATCAGGGCTGAAGTGTTATTTTTAATAGGGAAACACGTCTCCAGCAGTTTCTGCAGGCTGTCTTTTGCATGAGGTATTAGCAGGGTGAAGGCAGCTTTAGTTTTGGCAGGGCTTCTTTTGAGAGACACTAAGATCGACAATGTTCATGCCATGGATGCCTAAAATGCATGCCAAGTTGTTCTATGCAACATCATCACAAAAACACGCAATACACAACAGTGTGACATACGCGGTGCAAAAAAGGGGCGAGGTTTTATAGCTTTCGGATGGACGAATCCAAAATTTAACTCCGACCATTCAATTGTTTCTGTATCACGCAGTGTGCTAAAATAATGAAAAAGGAGGCATTGTGATCGGTCCCCAGCCTTCATCGTTTTGCTGGTTGTCATGGTTTCTAATATAAGCCCGCTTAAGAAAGGGAGTACTTGCTCATCGGTATAATGGAGTATTATAAGGCGTAAGAAATTGTCTTCATTCTTTAAATAAGTTCATATTCTGCGGTTGGGAGGGAATGTATAAAATGGGTTCTGTTTATCCTGAATTTAGCTTCTCGATATTTTTAAAGAAACGCAATATATTGTTTTATTCCACTAAGCGAATTAAACTCTTATTGAGTTTATCTTGCAACTTAATCATAGACGGCACTATCCCTGTAGAATACTATGTATGGTATATATAAGAAATAACCAAGCTTCATTTTAAGGTGATCAAGAAAACTTCCCGGATAGTTTAATTTTAATTTTCTTTGAAAACAGACAATTTCTGCTTAACGAAATATGGCAATAGAACCTCTTCTTAATGTCAGTAAGTCACTACTTATATTCATACTCGAATAAAAAAACGATTGAAAAATAATTTGCTCAAAAATTTACTGCATATTAATGCATATTACTGAAACATTAAATATACAACAAATCCAGAGTTAACTAAAACAAATGTTACAAATCTGTGGAAAAAAATCAATTATCGCGCTCCGAGGACGGGATCACATTTTGATTTCCACTGTTTACACTACGCGTGAGTTGAGATTTTCTTACTCCGCAATCAATATAAGGGTTGAGGTGCGACGGCACTGGATTCTCGATGAATAATTTAACTGCCGGAAAGAAAACCCCCAGGAACTGTCGTGCCCGCTTCTGTGGTGTTTGTCTCGGTTTCGTCGCTCGAGTGCCGGGTAGGGAAATGTCTTAGTTTCCCGGGATCCAGACGAAAAAAAAATCAAATGAAAAGTTAAGAGTATCATTCCCCATCACGCCTTGGCGTGACAGTTCCTGACTTCTTGGAAATGAAGGCTCAACGGCCTGACGTGCCGATGACGATCTGACAAGTCCCCTTCGCGTGGAAATAAAGATGAGCGTTATCTGCAGACACCGTGGGAACGAGAGATAAGTATATACTTAAAACAAATCGGTAGGAACGTCCGAAATGATTCCTTCAAAA